>CM074719.1:179660274-179807774 GCA_037306005.1 Rhinophrynus dorsalis | reverse complement strand
AAGAGGACAGGGCGCGAGAGTGAAAGAGGACAGGGCGCGAGAGTGAAAGAGGACAGGGCGCGAGAGTGAAAGAGGACAGGGCGCGAGAGTGAAAGAGGACAGGGCGCGAGAGTGAAAGAGGACAGGGCGCGAGAGTGAAAGAGGACAGGGCGCGAGAGTGAAAGAGGACAGGGCGCGAGAGTGAAAGAGGACAGGGCGCGAGAGTGAAAGAGGACAGGGCGCGAGAGTGAAAGAGGACAGGGGGCAGGAGAGACAGGGGGCAGGAGAGGAAGAGGGCAGGAGAGGAAGAGGACAGGGGGCAGGAGAGGAAGAGGAGAGGGGGCAAGAGAGAGAGGGGGGACGGGGGGGCGAAAGAGAGAGAGAGGAGAGAAAGAGGAGAGGGGGCGAGAGAGAAAGAGGAGAGGGGCGAGACAGAGAAAGAGGAGAGGGGCGAGAGAGAAAGAGGAGAGGGGCAAGAGAGAAAGAGGAGAGGGGCGAGACAGAGAAAGAGGAGAGGGGGCGAGAGAGAGGCAGAAGAGAGGGGAAGAGAGAAAGAGGACAGGGGCGAGAGTGAAAGAGGACAGAGGGCGAGAGAGAGGGGACGGGGGGGCCAGAGAGAGAGGGGACAGGGGGGCGAGGGCGAGAAGGGACGGGGGCAAGAGAGAGGGGACGGGGGCAAGAGAGAGAGGACAGGGGCAAGAGAGAGAGGACAGGGGCAAGAGAGAGAGGACAGGGGCAAGAGAGAGAGGACAGGGGCAAGAGAGAGGACAGGGGCAAGAGAGAGAGAGGACAGGGGCGAGAGAGAGAGGACAGGGGCGAGAGAGAGAGGACAGGGGCGAGAGAGAGAGGACAGGGGCGAGAGAGAGAGAGAGAGGACAGGGGGCGAGAGAGAGAGAGAGAGGACAGGGGGCGAGAGAGAGAGAGAGAGGACAGGGGGCGAGAGAGAGAGAGAGAGGACAGGGGGCGAGAGAGAGAGGACAGGGGGCGAGAGAGAGAGAGGACAGGGGGCGAGAGAGAGAGAGGACAGGGGGCGAGAGAGAGAGAGGACAGGGGGCGAGAGAGAGAGAAAGGAGATGGGGTGAGAGAGAGAAAGGAGATGGGGCGAGAGAGAGAGAGAGAAAGAGGAGATGGGGTGAGACAGAGAGAGAAAGAGGAGAGGGGGCGGGAGAGAAAAAGAGGAGAGGGGGCGGGAGAGAGAGAGAAAGAGGAGAGGGGGCGGGAGAGAGAGAGAAAGAGGAGAGGGGGCGGGAGAGAGAGAGAGAGAAAGAGGAGATGGGGCGAGAGAGAGAAAGAGGAGATGGGGCGAGAGAGAGAGAAAGAGGAGATGGGGCGAGAGAGAGAGAAAGAGGAGATGGGGCGAGAGAGAGAGAAAGAGGAGATGGGGCGAGAGAGGGGAGGGGTCAAGAGAGAAAGAGTGGGCAAAGAGTGCATGCACAAAAATTGACTGCACATTAGTATGGGGAGAATGACTTCTCCATCAGGGTCTAAATAGGTTATTTGACGTAATAAGGAAGGAAGAGTGGAGAAGAGACAATACACTGGGCATCCTGCTAACTATGCACATAAGACAACAAGGTTTTACAAAGTGTCCACAATGCTGGCAAACCTACAACAATGAAAAAAATAGAATGGCTATACATCACTTTCATCCAATTCCCTTAATGTGATGGTAGTCTTACTTTGATTTTATTTTGCTATTAAATAATATAAATAGTTAAATTGCTTATACTTTTATTTTACTAGAAGAGAATTAACTCTAATTTCTTATACTTTTAATTTTTTTTGTAATTGTAACATTTATTCTGTTTTTCTTGCTATGCCATATACACTACTAATTTATTTCCCTTTTGTAAGCATGTCCTTGATCCCTTAAAATGTCATGCCTGAGGTCTAAGGGATCCCTCTACTGCTCCTGTATGCTGGTAAGGTAGCTATGTATAGAGCTACCAGTGAGGGAGTGCTTCTATCAAACGGACGGTGTTTCCTCAAGAGAATAGCCACAGAGAACACCATAAGTATCATAAAAGCACACTTGGATCTGTAGTTCTGCACACAGTTAGCCAATCTGCACAAACATTAAGAGCACCTATGGTGTCAGAAAATACACTGCCAGCATACAGAAGAGGCAGAGGATACATTAATCATCAGTTATAACCTGTAAGGGATCCAAAAAAGGATTTTAGTCTTACCTGTTAAATCCTTTTCTCTTAGTCCATACAGGTTACCTGTAACTTTGGGTAGGCGATCAGCCCCTTTAATAGGAACAATTATGAGAAGTGACTGTTGGGTGGAGCCTACCTCTTCTCCTTAGCTTGCAGCTAGCCAATCCCCAACAAGTAAGATTTGCAGACTACTGAGTAGGTAGTAAGAAGGTAAAGGAAGACTCCTGTGAGCAGGAACCCGAAAGGACTCCCATGTTCTGCCACAGGAGAGCCAAGCATGGTCCCTTGACAGGGTGGGAGACCAGTAACCTGTATGTACTAAGAGAAAAAGTTTTAACGGGTAAGACTAAAATCCTATTTTCTCTGTCATCCAATACAGGTTACAGGTAACTTTGGGATGTCCAACCATTAATTTCCCCAGGGCGGGAAGAAAGGCAAGGACCAGGTGCAGGCCCCCAAAGTCACCAGAGCACCAATGAGCCTACAGATCATGAATAGCTCAACACTAACTGCAAAGTGTCAATGGACACTGAACAGGAGTAAAAACAAACCCCATAAACTGTTGCAAAGCACACTGAACTTGAGCCAACAGGGCTCAAAAGTGAGAGTACTGTGAGACTAAAGAGATCCTAGAAAGGCAAGGCTGCCTCCAGGATCTTCCTCGAAAAAATGGCATCAGCCAGTACATCCACACGACAGTGTTTAGAAATGGTGTGCACAGATGACCAAGTGGCCGACTTGCACAACTGAACCAGCTGAGGCCTGGTTCTTGTAGGCCCAAGAAGCCCCAATAGACCTTGCAGAATGAGCCATGACCCTGAAGGGAACAGGTTTCTCCTGAAGTTCGTAAGCCTTATGAATCGTGGACTTGATCCAAGAAGCAATGGTAACCTTGTAAGCAGGCTTCCCTGCCCTAGGGCCCCCAGGAATGACAAAAAGTGGCAGACTGCCTCAAGGCAGAACTTGTGACAATGCACAACATCCAACAGATGAAGATACCTCTGTCAGAAGTAGGGTTAGGACAGAAGAAAGGAACCATATGTTTGGAAGCCTTGGGCTTTGAGGAGGACTTGGATCTCCATTGCTGCTTAGGCTTGGATGAGGAGCATGGAGCCTGAGGGATCGTCTGGGTCGCTTGGTGCGAGCCTGCTTGAAAGGAACGAAAAAGCAGATTCCTTTTGACAGGTGCCTTCTTCCTTAGGACCACTGGCAGGTGAGAACGTTTCCCTCCAGTGGCCTTGTCGATGAGATCCTTAAGTTCAGGCCCGAACAGGGAAAAACCCTGAAAAGGCAAAGAGAAGACAGCCTTCTTATAGGCCGTGTCAGCTGACCAGGTCTTAAGCCAAAGAGCCCGTCTGGCGACCACAGACATGGCAGATGCCCTGGCTACCATACGTACAGCATCAAACAAGGCAGCAGAGACATAATGCTGAGCCTCAGCAATGTTAGCGAGAAGTCGCAATATGTTAGAAGTAGGGGCCCCCCTGACGGACAGCAGAATTGAGCTGTTCAGTCCAAACAGCCTCAGCCCTATTAACCCATGCAGCAGAAAAGGTAGGGTGAAGGGCAGAGCCCAGTGTCACAAAAATAGCCTTCAGAGAAGTCTCAAGCTTCTTGTCAGTCCAGTCTTTAAGAGCAAAGGCTTCAGCCACTGGCAAGGCAGTTGATTTAGAAAAACTGAACACTGGGGCATACACTTTAGGGGGATGAACCCACTGTGTAAGGGGGTCCACCAATAATTCCTCCTCAGAGGAAACAGACACATCAGGTACACTCGGCGGTTTAGGCAGGGAAGATCTGATGGGGGGGGGTCTGCAACGAATTGAAGACCCTTTGTAAAGTGGATGGAAGGAGTTGTAAGGTGGACCGGAGGTCCCTAGTAGTAGACTTACACTCTTGCATCCATATTGGCTCTAGTGCATGGCTGGAGGCCCCAGCAGGGGATTCAGAGGCAGCAGTGCATGCTGGGCAAACATGACCCGAGTATTCTCTAGGTAACCGTGATTGACACGAGGAGCAATGGGGGACACAGACACCCCAGTATCCTTAGTCTTAGGTTTAGCTCCAAGGTCTAACGGAGTAGACATTCTCACAGAGTCAAAACGCTCAAAGTATCAAAACACCCACAATAAAGCGTGTATGATAATTAATTCACCCCAGAAACACTAAATTGAGACTTATCTGGAAGGCAAAGGGTTAAGCTGTGGAGGAGAGAAGGAGAATCCAAGCCCTGCGTAGGATACTCGATCTGCGAATACACAAAATGGCTGATGTGACGGAAGCCAATTGGAAACGAGTGCGCAAAGCGGGCGCTAATGAGAAATGTAGTTTAGCTGACAGAGTACCCCAACAGTGCCCGGAGCCCCCCAAAGCCCCCAGCATCCCCAGAACATTGACCAGATTACAGAGTAAGGGAAAAAACAAACAATATGAGCCATCTCTGACCACGCTACTTGGAGCGGTTGCAGAGATACGTTCCAAACTGTAAAGTCCCATAGAAGTGAATGGAGTAATGGAGTCTATGCTGTAAACGCGCGCCTTAATGGCACGGAACAAAGTTAGTGAGGTGAATTCCAAACGTGAAAACACTCAAAGAACACTAAAACACATACAGAATAAAACCCAATGAACTCCAAATGAGACCCCTGTGTGGAGGGGAAGCATGGGACATGTGGACCTCAGCACTCAAAGGATGCTCACCTTTTTCAGCACGTCTTCTGTCTTCAGATCACCATATATCAAGAAGAAGCCTCAGTGGGCAACTCCTGGGGAGAACTTATAGCCAGGGCTTAGGTCCACAAAAGCGCCTGGTAAACTGAGCTATCCACATTTGGGTGATGGAAATGGTCAGTGATGGTAATCCACCTAATGGTGGTTTTCCATTGGTAACAGAAAAATAATAAAAAAAAAAGCTAAAACTCTAGCAGAACTGTTCCCTTGCTTGTGTCTTGACCAAGGAACAAATCTTACTGGTTGGGGATTGGCTAGCTGCAAGCTAAGGAGAGAAGGTAGGCTCCACCCACCAGTCACTTTTCAGACTTGTTCCTGCCTATTAAAGGGGCCGATTGCCTACCCAAAGTTACCAGTAACCTGTATTGGACAACAGAGAAATGTGGATATACAGGATATAGAGTGATGAACTCTGTGTATACTGTAAGGGATGACTGGTGGGAAGGAGTTCCATAAAATTATTTCCTCCAGTCTTTTCACATGCACGGTAGTGGTTCATTGTAACACTATCACTGTTTTCCAGTCAGCAACCAAGGTATCTTTGTAAGTGTACAAAATTAAAGTAATAATGTAAGGTATAGGCAATTTGACTTTAACCTCCTTCCGTTCTGGGTATGTCTGAAATCATCCCTTTAAGATTTTTACATCAAATATTAAAACACTACTAGGAAGTGGAAATGCGTGCTTACAGGGTCCTCTAAGAACAAGTCAAAGATCAGAAAACATCTGCTACTTGACGTGTTCTTCCACACAGAAGGGAATCCTTTCTCAAGCAAAGGAGTAAGGAATGCCATCATGTTAGAGGGAGTGGATACTGTTGGGCCTCTTGTGGACAGGTTCAGTGGAACACTGCAAAGCAGTTGCATATGTAGGTTATATAATAGGATTTTAGTCTTACCTGTTAAATCCTTTTCTGTTAGTCCATATAGCTTACACGTAACCATGAGGGAGGTGACAACTCCTCCTAGAAGGTTGGAACAATTCTTCAATGAAATTGCAGGGGTGGAGCCTCCCTCTCCTCCTAGCAGGCTAGCTAGCTACTCCCCTCCAGTTAGATTTATGAGACTAAACCTACTGAGCTAGACAGCAAGAAGAGGAGGAAAACTTCTGTGAGCATGGACCCAATAGGACTCCCACGTCCAGCCACAGGAGACCAAGCCTAGTTCCTTTCACTGGGTGGGAGATCTGTAAGCTATATGGACTAAGAGAAAAAGATTTAACAGGTAAGACTAAAATCCTACTTTCCAATATAGCTTACAGGTAACCATGGTGATGTACCAAAATTGAGTTCCCAGTGAGGGAAAATGAAGGAAAGGGCCAAGTGCCGGTACTCATGTTACCGTAGTTCCCATGGACTATCCAGACATAAGTCATAGACAGGCAAAGAGACATCAACAGGAAAGTGTCTGGCAAAAGTGTGCACAGAGTACCAAGTGGGTGCCTTGCACAGCTGATCAGCAGATGCCTGATTCTTGTAGGCCCAGGAGGCCCCAACAGATCTAGTGGAATGCGCTGTGATGAAAAAGAGAACAGGTTTCTTCCTGCGTTCACAAGCCTTGAGAATAGTAGACTTGATCAAAGACACAATAGTCACCTTGGATGCCACCTTACCAGCCGTAGGACCCCTCTGGGATGACAAAAAGTGCATCAGTCTGACTGAAAGACTCCGTGTGGTACACACAGAACTTAAGGCAGCGCACCACATCCAACAAGTGGAGATCCCTCTCCTTGCCAGATTTAGGTCAGGACCAAGGGAATTCACAACAATCTCCTAATTCATATGGAACCCAGAGACCACCTTAGGAAGAAATCCCTGGAAGGTAAGGAGAACAGCCTTATCCTTGTGAAACATCAGGAAAGGCAGAGTGCTGGACAGAGTCTGTAAAACTAAGCCACTGAGACTACAGCAAAAAGAAAAGCCACCTTCCACATCAAAAGATGCATGGGAAAGGTTGACATCAGGTAAGGTGGCAATGGGACTCTGGGGGAGAATCAAAAAACAGATGTCTGATCCTTCAATGAACTAAGACTAAGGTCCTTGTTCATACCATCCTGTAAAAAAGACAGGACAGTTGGAAGATCAAAGTCCTGTGAGGACAGATCCCTGTCCACACACCAAGCATGAAAGATAGACCAAACCCTATGATACGTTTTCAAGGAAACAGGTTTCCTTGCCTTAATCGTAGTGGATACCATCTCTGGAGAGTAGCCTTTCTTCGCCAAGATGGAGGCCTCAATAGTCATGCCGTCAAAGCCAGATGGTCCATATTCTTCTTCAACAGGTACCCTTGGTGAAGGAGATCCGGACTGTGTGGCAGTGGAAACTATGCCTGGACAGAAAGAGCTAGTATTTCCAGAAACCAAGGCTGTCTAATCAAATACGGAGCAACCAGGATGGTGGGAGTTCCATCCGAAGCACCCTGGGTAGTAGAGGAAGAGGACGAAAGATGTATGCCAAATGAAAGGACCATGGAATTAACAGAGCATCCACCATAAACTTTAGGTGATCCCTCCAGCCTGAGCAAAACATCCGAACCTTCCAATTGTCCCTGGTAGCCATCAGGTATATCGTGGGAAGACCCCACATCTGCATCAGGGGATTGGACACTTGTGGATGAAACGCCCACTTGCCCAGGTCTACTGTGTGTTGACTGAGAAAGTCTGCAAGGACGTTTTCTATGCCTGGAATGTGCGCTGCGGAGATAGCAGGTACATGATCTTCTGCCTAGGTTAAAATAACCTTGACTTCTAACCAAGCAGCAGGACTTCTGCTACCTCCTAGCTTGTTGATGTAAGCCACAGCCATAGAGTTGTCGGACTGGACTCGAACTGGGCACCCTGTTATAGATGGGATGTCCAATACGTCAGCGCATGGGAGAGCGCCCTAAGCTCCAATATACTGAATGGAAGAAGAGTCTCTCCTCCTCCAACCATTGTCCCTGAACACTCAGATGACCCAGGACTGCTCCCCCCAACCATGCAGGCTAACATAATTTGTCACTGTGGCCCATTAAGGAATCAAACGGCCTCCCTTTCATCAGATTGGAGATGTTTAACCACCTGTGAAGGCTCTGAGCTACTTTCGAAGTAAGGGAGACAGGCTGATCGAGAAGATAAGTGTTCCCTCTGCAAACATGGATCACAGACCTCTGAAGTTCTCTGGCGTGAGTCATGGCAAACAGGACGGCTTCCGTGGAGGAGATCATCTTCCCCATGAGGGAGGTGAACTTCCTCACTGGAGCTGATATCCAAGACAGGACTGAAGACACCTTGGAGGGGAGCTGCTGAATGGAGTCCTCCATCAGGTAAGACCATACTCTGCAGAGTAATGAAGCAGAGACTGAGGAACACCAGGTCCTGTTTTGGCACCAGGGCCGACTTGTTCATATCCAGAACCCAACCGTACTGGAGGAGGATCTGCGTGCAGTCTTGGGCTTGGTGGTCCAGTAGGTCCCTGGATGGTGCTTTGAGGAGAAGGTTGTTCATGTAAGGAGTCACCTGAATCCCCTTGGAATGCCAGAAGACAATCAATGCACCTAGAACTCGACTGAACAACTGAGGAACTGTTGCGAGCCCGAAGTGTAAAGCAATTAACTGGAAGTGACCCAGTTCGCTGGCAAACCTGAGGTACTGTTGATTGTCTGGATGCACAGGTATGTGCAGATAGGCATCCTGAATATCCAAAGATGACAGCAATTCCCCGAACACATCGCTGCAATGACTGAGCGCAAGGACTTCATCTTTCAATGGGTCTTTGTCCACAAACATGTTGAGGGCCTTAGGTCCAGGATCAGGCAGAAGCCAACATCCTTCTTGGGAACAACAAAGAGGCTGGAATAAAAGCCAAAACCTCTCTCTCCTGCTGGCGGACAAGTGCCAGAACTCCCTTGTCTGAGAAAGACTGGACCGCCTCATTGAAAAGCCTGAGCTTTTCCTGTCCCTGAGGGGAGCGAGAAGGGAAGAACCTGAAGGGGGGCAGGGATTCGAAGGGAATCTTGTAACCTTCTGAAACCACCTGTTATACCCACTGATCCGCAATAGAGCCTGTCCAAAACCACAAAAAGTGATGCAGGCGACCCCCTACTGGTCGCGGGCCAGGGATCGGCGAGTCATGCATAAGAAGGATTGTTGTTTTCTAAAACACTTAGAAAACACCCAATAAACAATAGAAAATACATAATCCCTCAAATCAACATAGCATGGCAAGGAAAGGGTTAATCACTTCAGACCGCCCAAACGCTCCAAAGACTTATAACAGAAGACAGAATGAAAACAAACATGAGTGCAGGGATTATGAGAGAACTCCAGAAAGGCCCCTGTGTGGAGGGGTACAGTGGGACAAGTGGACCATGGCACTCAAAGGGTTGCTCACTTTTTTTTTGCAGGTCTTCAGATTACCATTGCAAGGAAGAAGCATCAGAGAAACTCCCTCTGGAAAGAGAGACATGGGTTGCGTGGTTCTCTCCCAGAGCTGAAAGGGTCCACAAGCAGCTGCTGTAAACTGGGGGGACTGGACACACAATATCTAAATAACAATAAAAAAAGAACTAAAACTAAGCAGAACTGTTCCCAACCTTCCTACCAGAATGAGGAACAAATCTTAACTGGAGGGGAGTAGCTGGCTAGCCTGCTAGAAGGAGAGGGAGGCTCCGTCCCTGCAATTTCATTGAAGAATTGTTCCAACCTACTAGGAGGAGCTGTCGCCTTCCCCATCATTACCTGTAAGCTATATTGGATGGCTGAGAAATATATATATATCAGGGCTTATAATTTTAAGTCCTTTGCTACTAGCCAGACCTGAAAAGTTACTCGCCACTGCAAGCCAAAACATACCCACCAGGGCTGAATTTCTACTCGCCAGGGCTAAATTTTATATTATATATTTTTTTTTTTTTTTTTTTTTTTACCATGCATGCACTTCGCCGGCCATCTTCAGCTTTCTCCTGCTTCACAGCTCCTGAGTAACTGCACACTTCCTCCTCTGTTCCTGGCTCTTGCTTAACTTTCACTGGGTCCGACTTGAAGGTTGCATTTCTGTCTATTGTTCTGCCACTTGAGCCACAACTGCAATAAACGTACAAACATTAGCTTCTTAACAAAATTATGTCTGGATAAAACAGAAAATCCTCTGTTTTGAGAATGTCATTTCACATATTACTATGTATTATTAAGGGGACCTGAACCCTAGTAACGTTCAGTCCATAAGTATTTTGACAATGACTATTTTGACAATGTATTTTGACAATGACAATGAATGTACTCTAACACTGGATTTGAAATGAATAAGAGGATAAAGTGCAGACTGTCAACTTTAGTTTCAGGTTATTTAGAAGCATAAATCAGGTAGGAATTACAGCCCTTTTTATACATAGGACCTACAAATTAGATAATCTTAAAAGAAAAGTTGTCATTTAGTACTCTTTTGCAAATCATCTGCATTTGAAGACTGAAGTCTGCAAGCCATAGACATCATCAGAGGCTAGGTATCTTGATGATGATCTGTCAGGCCTGTATGGCAGCCATTTTCATTTTCGGGTCTTGTTTCTTTTGGACATGTTTTCCCTTTCAGTCTCTTCTTCAGCAAGTGAAATGCATGCTCAGTGGAATTCAGGAATGGATGACTGACTTGGCCTATCAAGAACATTCCACTTTTGGGCTCTGAAAAACTATGTGGTTATTTTAGAAGTATGTTTGGGGTCACTGAGCTCTCCACTGTACCTACTAATGCATTCTGAGGCATTTTATTGGATCTGGGCAGATGAGCTGTTTCGGTACACTTTAGAATTCATGGTTTCAGCAGCTGCATCTTCAATAAAGACAAATGAGCCTGTGCCAGTGGCAACCATACATTCACAAGCCAGAACACTACCTCTACCATGTTTCACAGAGGAGGTGGTATGTTTTGGATCATGTACAGTTTCTTTCACCACACTATCCTTTTTTCACCCCTCAGGTACAGGGTAATCTTCATCTCATCTGTCCTTAAAACTCTGTACCAGAACTCTACAGGGTTTTTTTAATGTAGTTTAGCAAACTGTAACCTGGCCATTCTGTTCAAGGCTTACCATTGGTTTGCATCTCATTGTAAAGCCTCTGTGGTTATGCTGCTGTCGTTTTCTCTTTATGGTACTCTTTTAACACTTCTATGCATATACCCTTGAGAGTGCTGTTCATCTATTCGACATCTGAAAAAGGAATCTTTCAAAAATGAAAGCATTCTACTATAGTGAATTTCCATGGTCTAATAGGTTATTTGCTATTGCTGAGTAGATATGTGCTTTCTTGTTTAATGCACCACACAACTGATTTTGTCACACCTAATGTTTTGGCTATGTCTCCGATCTATTTATTCTGCATTTTTAAGCCTCATGATGGCTTTCTTTACTGGTATTGTTACTTCTTTGCACCTCATGTTGATACAACAGCAACTGACTTCCAATCAAATCATTCACCCTGAAACCCCTCTAGACCTTTGGTTAGCTCTCTTGTGCACGAACTATGCACTGACACACACTGGCCAAGAAACAGCAGAGCAAACAAATTGTCCAATCACTAATTATATAATAATTAGTTAAATGTGTGTGTCAGAAGCAGTCATGCGCAGCAGAGATTGCTGCACGCGTTGCAGTCATTCGCACTACAGACTGCCAGTGCCGCGGCTTATAACGGAGCGGGGCTCCGAATTCAGACCGTAGTCCTCTCTGCGCACCTACGGTCTGAATTCGGAGAGCCCCGCTCCGTATCAGCTGCGGATAAGGCAGTCTCTACTGTGCATGACTGCACCACGACCATTGCTGGGTGGCACTATGGCCTGTGTACACAGGCTCTTCAACTAGTTGTCCCATAAAATGTAAGGACAATGTATGAAAAAGGCTGTAACTTCTACATGGTTCACAGTTTATGGATGCACCCTCAAATTAAAGCTTACAGTCTGCACTCTCTCCTTTTAGTCATGATTTCATTTTATATTCAACGTACTGGAATAAAGAGCCAAAACAACAAAACATGTGTCATTGCCCAAGTACTGCTGGATTGCATTGAAAGTGCTTTGCAATTGTTGGAGGACCTACCTAAACAGGTCCCTTTCAAACTTCAGGCCACTAAATTTATATACTTCCTTCTGCATTTCATCTTTGTTTTAGTGCACTGCTAGTCCTAGTTTAAAAACAGATACAGACAAATTGACCCATATTAACCACTCAGGATTATTGAAGCCTATTTGTTGTAAGGTGTGAACAAAGGCAGAGTTTAGAGACTAATAAGGCAAATGCTTATACAATATAAAAAACATAACTATACTGCATGGACACCTATCTAGGAGACTACTAATAACCAAATAAAATGCAATTGTTCCTATGTGTAGTTTCCTATTACCAATTAATTCAACATATTTTGAGAGCAAACCGATTTCTGTGTACTTACCAATAAATCCTTTTTACCATGGGGTAAAGTCCCATACACCACAAAAGAAAAGCTGTGGATGTGTGTCTGGTTTCTGAGGCACTATACCCCCACTTTATCAAGTTCAGTTTTTACCCTTTGAGTGTCAGAGGGGTTTCGGAATGCATTGCTTTGCTTTTACAGCAAAGATGAAAGAAAAGAAAGATGTGGAACAAGAAAGGAAATCCCCTGAGACTTTCTCCTGGAGTGAATGTTATGTCAAATGTGGAACACAGCGACCATAGGGATATACCAAATTATCCACCAAGATTCCAGGGTGGGAAAGAGAAAAACTCCTCAAAACACAGAGCAGTTTTAAAAGATACAAACTGGAACAACAAGGACCTCAGGTGTCAGACATCAACACTGCAAAAAGAAAAGGAACTAAAAACAGAAGAACAGGAACTATTTAGGTGTCCTTGATATGTAGGACACCTAAATAGGCAGAAAGGCCTGTAGGACCTTCAGACAGCACATTAACACTGCAGTGTGTAACAAATGTATAAAGGGGGGACCACGTAACTGCCTGACACAGCTGCTCAGAAGTGGTTTGGGGGGGGGGGGGCGTAAGCCCACAGAGCTAAAGAAAAGGACACTAAAAACATGCAGATTAAGGAATAACCTCCTGTCAGGCATCCTCCATGACTAACTGGTATAAGGAATGAGAGAAGGAAAAATGCCAACCTTAAGTCTTTTGAAAATATCAGGGGAACTTGAACTGGAGGCCTCCAATACCTTAAGTGTCTCTAGGACAGTCCAAATAAGACCCTCACTGGAAGGGCTAGGGCCTTCCTCATAAGAGACCCCAACAGAAAAGGATGAATATAGATTGTAAGCATCAGTTTTCCCTTCCACTGCAGAGGAATTCACATTAATGGAGGCATCACCCTCTAGAACATGGCTCATTTGCCTTTTTTGAGGTTGCTGGGTATCCCAAGGACCAACAATCTGTAACCTGTGTGTAAAGTTAGACTAGCTTTCAAAACACGCACAGAGGCAAGAGATGCCCCGATAAGTGTTTCACCCAAAATGGCCACCATGTATATCCATTCTTAAAGGCAATGAGACTCAAAAAGGAAAACATTTAGAGACACTAATAAGAGTAAAGGAAGAAGTATGCAAACAGCAATGCCAATATAAGACAGAATGTAAATGAAAAGTCCCACAGACCCATTAGTAGCAAGGCAAATATTGCATTCAGAAAGGTAGTACAGGGGTTACATAAGAATCCCACTGGTGCAGCTAGAAAGGATGAGAATGCAGAAGCCTAATCTTTCATGTAGATGGTGCCAAAGCAAACCCATATAACAGAATCAGGTTCCAACACCACAGAGAAATGTGTCTGGCAGTCAGAGAAATAGGGACATACTCAAATGACCTCTGGAGAAAGAATTCAGTCTTCATCCTTCAGGCTTCTTTACAAGTAACTAGGCTTCAAACAATGCTATGAGGAAAAGGGCTGACAAAGTAAGCCATCCTCCACAGACTAAGGTCTGTGCCCTAGTCAATCCTTCCAAAAAGGCCAGGAATAGGAGCATGCCTAATTGGGGATTATAACACAACATATCCTAGTAGCAGAAAATAAAAAAAGAAAGCCTATAGAAGTTTTGCCCTTGCATCCAACCTGTTGGAAGGTCACTTTAAATGTACCCTGTCCTCCTGAAGAAGAGGACTTACCCCATGGGTCCTGTGTTTCGCATAGGATGCAAGAGAAATGGAATTATGTCAGGAAGTCAAGAGGTGGTGCAGTTGCTATTATGAGCTATGAAAAGCTTTTGGTTGGAAAATAGCTCTTCATAGATGGCAATGTGAGGGGAAAAAAATAAAGCATTTCAAATGCAATAGTATTCTCATAGTGGGAGTTTTACTCCTCAGTAAGTCGTATTCTGACACACAATTGGGGTTACTGTTCCTTTAAAGAGCAGCAATAACTGTTGCCCTATTTGCAGAGCACCTCACCTGCAAGTAGAACTGCTGATGAAGGCAGTGCAGCCTTGTGAGGTACAGTGCACTATAAGGGGTCAGAAAGGAGGCATCCAACCCTCCCCCTAGCCATTTTTCTGTACCACACAGGATGACTGTCTCCTGTCCTGTGTGTCGCAGCTCCCCTGCCTGCCGTATCTGGCTGGTTTGAAAGCACAAATCATTGGGTCTATGGGGAAAGTACACAGAACACAATAGTTTGTAGCCAAGCCCACAGACTTACGGTTCGCTTTCCAACTGTGGGGATCCGTTTTCTAGCAACATCCCCTCACCCCACCACCGAATGACTAACAGGAGCCGCTTCAATGGCCACAGAAAGCTGCCCCGGGCTCTTTTACTAGGTCACAAGTAAAACGCAGATAATTCCCCTTTTCCCATACTGTACTATCAAATTGATTTGAACAATGTTAACAGCACACTCACCTTCCTCTACTGCCTGTGCTTGACGTACTGGGCGGCCTCACTGGTGTATGTGAACTGGATAAGCCTGAGAATGGGAACATTACATATTCTAAGCATTATGACGAACATGGTAAGTGGCACATATTTCCATTCAACATATATCTGCAAAATCAATTTTTTTTCTTCTACTAACCTTTCAAATAGATTTAACATTATCAAGTGTATTACTAAAAAAAAATGAAAATGTAGTGTTTACCCATATATTGTCACTGTTTAATAATTACATAGGGCCTGATGCAGAAAGTAGACCATTCTGGAGAATACAAACTGTGCTATGGGAGAGATTAAAAATCCCATTAATTTCAATTGCACTTTTAACCTCTTGAATATTAGACACATCTAATGAATTGCTTCACAATGCATTGGAGACCACTCTTACATTAAAGGGGTTAAAATATTCAAGCCTGTTACTGCAAATAGAAGAGGCTTAAAGTTTGAGAAATGTAATAAACATGGGAGAACTTAATTACACTGAAAATGACTACAGAAAGGAAACCGGCACAACAAAGTGAAATCATTTCATAAGTATGCTTCATGACCACTGAAAGGCATAGCAATGGTTATAGATTACTGTAAGGTCGTTTCTTCTACATACTGTTTTATAACTATGTGTAGCTTGGTAAAAGTTTTGTTTTATTATATGAAGCACGAACCATCCCCTCATATTTGGAATCCAGTCAGCGGACAAGACAGATCACAACGAGGGGCATTCTTCTGTCTTGATGGAGGGCAGCAGGTTTTTCCTTATGCTGACAGAAGATTGTCCCTCGTTACGATCCATCCGGACCAGCTGCTTGCTGCTCGTGGAGATGCATGGTGAAGTATGGAAAACAGGAGGGAGAGGGACACTTTCTTATAGAACAGATGAAAAACACAACAGTTATGGACAGTTACAAAGCTACATTTCATTATGCAAAAGTATTTAGAAGAATCGATCTTATAGTAATACCTAACCACTGCTATCCCTTTAAAGAGGAACTACCACCTTTAAAGGGGAACTACCACCTTTACAGGGGAACTACCACCCCGCAATAACTTAACCTGCATTAATTCGTCATCTGGCGACTAGCTGCTTAGTAGCGCTAGTCGCCAGAAATATTACCTGGTTTCGAAGATTTTGCCGTTTTACCGATGGTCACAGGAGCAGGAAGCACGGACATCTCGTCACAGTTACATACGTGCGCCTGCGCTGTCAGTCCCTTTTGGAGCCACTTGGTAAAATGGCAAAATCTTCGGAACTAGGTAATATTGCAATATTGAATGCAGGTTAAGTTATTGCGGGTCGTAGTTCCCCTTTAAGAAAGATGGCCCTAAATAATTCCTCATCTGGAGATTAGCTGCTCAGTAGCACTCGTCGCCACAATTATTACCTGGTTAAAGCTAATTATCCACTGCTCCGGGACCGACAGGCAGGACGGAGTGCAGACATCTTTCCATAGTGATGTCAGTCCCTTTTGGAGCCGAACGGCTCCTAGCAACACCTCCTAGAGCTGGCTGGGACTGATAGCCCAGGCGTCACTATGGAAAGAAGTCTGCGCTCCGTCCTGCCTGTCAGACATGGAACAGTGTATAATTCACATTAACCAGGTAATAATTCTGGCGACTAGTGCTACTGAACAGCTAGTCGCCAGATGAGGAATTATTTGGGGCCATCTTTGTTAAAGGTGGTAGTCCCGCTTTAATGTCTCAACCAGTACAGATACCAAGAAATGAGACACTGCTGTACATACTGATCTCAAGTAATTCTGAAACGTATACAAAATACAGGTATGGAACCATCTCTGTAGCGGTTGCCAAAATACAGTATTCTTTGAAATATGTTATGAGAAACCAGTTAAGAAGGATAAAACAAACATTTTCAACTTTAAAAAGGTTAATTTTATAATGCTTAATGCAGTCTAAGAGGGTATTCAATGGGATGTTTTAGTCACTGACAAAAGAAGAACAATTGTTTATTCAATAGTTTTTTGGATAAATATACTTTATATATACACAGTTTTGTAATAAATACAAGAGGAACAAATTCAAAGCAGAGTGTCTTAACAACAAGGTTTGCAAGGAAATGAGGATGGCAGGCCTTTCAAGTGGAACCATAGGGTATACCAAAACCTTCATCAAGATTTCAGGGAGGGAAAGAAAAAAAACCTCTCGGAACACAAATCATTTATAAGAGACTAACTGGAATAACATGATCCTCAGATGTCAGACATCAACAGTCACAAAAACCACAAATCAGGGAATGAGAACAAAGAAAACAAGGAAATCTAAACAGACAACAGTCTGTAGGACCTTCCAAAACTGCATCAGCTGATGCCAGGACATTAAAAAGGTAGTGTCTGACAAAAGCATTTCATGACCACATTGCCTTGTTAGGCAGCTGTTCTGCAGAAGCCTAATTCTTGAAGGCCCAAGCGGCACCTCGATCTGGTGGAATGAGCTGTGATCCAAATGGGCACTGGCTTCTTCTAGAGAACATACGCTTGGTGAAAGCTTAATCCAAGAAGGCACGGTCACAATAGATGCAGCCTAAGGAGTGAAGTAAACTCCTTCCGCGCAAATGTGGACGGCCAAAGCAGACATGATTTTAGTGAACATTCTTGGAGTGATTGTCATGAAAGGCAAAGGGCATTAGACGCGGATGATCAGGATGAATTAGATCATGCAGGTACACGTCTTCGTGGTCTAAGGAGGCACAAAGCCACAATTACAGAGTGTAGAAACTCCATTCTGAATTGTGGACAACATTTTGAACCACAGACAGCAGCTGTCTTTTTTTTTTTTTGAAGACTATGAAATTATTTGCGAGTTTTAAAGTCTATGGCTGTACAATTCTGAGATTTCCAGGAAAAGCCCTGGCTGATGAAGTCTCCCACACATCTTGTAAGAGACGGTGGCCCCCCAATGGGCAGAGATTGACCAGGACACATCAAGTTATGCATATGTGGACTTTTCAGCCTTGGGCTTCTGAGTGACCTTCTTGATTGACCAAGATTTTTGGGATTTGGGGCAGGGTGGGCTTTCTAGGTCAGGGCCAAAAAGTTGCTTCCCAAAAAAGGGAAAAGACACCAAGGACTTTTTGGAAGATTGGTCAAAGGCAGCTTCTGGATGGTATGTGTTTGTCTCCAGAATTTTGTCAAGCAATATCAATAAAGTTCCTCCTTTGAAACATTGGATAGCATCTAAATAGTCTTCCCAGTAGAGCCACAGCTCAGATGACCCAAGCAGTAACAAAAATAGGTAATAGCGAGGCCCCAGTAGCTGTAAAACTAACCTTTGTAAGGAATCCAAGTGCATATCTGCCTGCTCCCTAAAAGCTACAGAATCTGCCAAAGTAATGTTATTAGCATGGCAAGGCATATTGGGAGATCCACTGCTAGTGGGGTAGCCCACTGCCTCAAAGCATCAGCTGAAAATGGATTTATATTGGAGATGCATCTGATAAGGTCATCAGGTGTCCTCAGTGCTTCCAGGAGAGCCAGAGTGATGGGAAGGAAAAAATGGGTGCCTCCTTTTTTATATTTCTGGAAGATGTCTGGAGAAGAAAAACTAGAATCAGAGGCTTGAGAGACCTGAAGTGTCTGCAGGACTGCACTAATAAGACCCTCAGATGAGGGGCAACAATCCTTATACACATCACCCAAGGACAGGGAGGAGTTTAGTTCATCCACATCAGTCGCTCTCTCATCCTCAAAGGAATCCCCAAACAACTATAAAAGACCACCAAAAACTGGGCTTCACTGCATAACAGGAGGCCTAGTTGACCAAGTCCAAGAGTTAAGTACCCCCCCCCCCAATAGAATGGGAAAATAGAGGCAACTGAAAAAAAAAGAAAATAATCGATCTTAAAGGGGATGCATCTCCTTATAAAAATGTTTCACCAAAGGTTTTGTTAATAAAGTAGTAATTGGAAATAAGTATAAGTACTTTAAAAGATATTCTATCTTCAGGCTTTGTTGATCAGCATAATGTAGCATGCTGAATCACTGGCAAAACACTGCCTAATTCACCTCACACCTCCCTCCCAGGGAGAACATTCACACTTTCCTTCGGTGTTGTGTGAATGGCTTCTTTTATTTACCCGTCAACATCTGGCACTTCCGTGTTCTACGGGTCACTGTACCGTCTGAGAACTTCAACCTCAATAGCATTGTAAACAGAGTTTGCTGTAACTTCAATAGCTTCAACAGCATTGTAAACAGAGTTTGCTAGACTTCAACCTCAACAGCACTGTAAACAGCGTTTGCTGTAACGTTAGCCCAAAAAACAGCTACGAAGGGGAGCGTGAACGCGCTCCCTGGGGCAGCTGGGCAATCCTCAGACAGTACAGTTTCCTGTAGAATGCGGAAGTGCCAGATGTTGACTGGTAAATATCTCTGCTACTAGGGGATTCGTTTAAAAAAAAGTTAATGTTTTTTAAAAGTTAAAACCCCATGGGAAAATTTTAATTTTTGGTGATAGTTTGGCTTTAACAAAACCTATTGTTTTAAAAAAAAAAAAAAAATGTATAAGATGATACATCCCCTTTAACAAAAATGGATTCCTGTTTTGCAGTAGAGGGCCCCTGGACATGGAGTGGAGGACAAATTGCAAGGAGGACATAATATACAGAGTATTCCCTATGAAGGCCAGTCAAGCATGAGGAACAGTGGGTTAAAGCGACCTTGTAATCTTTGGCTTTAGATTTGCATGTGTCCTCTGGGTTCTGACATGTACAAAGGAATCCTGAAAGCAGGGCAAAATAGCTCATAGTAGGAGGAAAGGAAGATAAACTTACTTATAGAGAGCATACTGTGTGTAGCATAAGTAATAGGAAAGCAAGATGGCTTCCACCACTGTTTTCAATACATATGCTATTTAAAATGTGGTTCTCCTGTCATTCAAAGGTTTCACTCAATTCAAAACAGAGTCCCCGCATGACAATTAGGAAGAACAGGGTATCCAATGCAATATGAGCCCAGGAAACAAAGTTGAAAATATAAGAATCACGCGAAGCAGTAGAAAAAGTGAAGGGAACAATCTACTCACAAAAGAGAAGTCCAAAAATAGGTAAGTCAGGCAAAACACCAGATAGCAACAAGACATAAGAATAAAATCATAGCACTCAAAAGGTAACTCACCCAGCCTCAGTCTTCAGAATCCCACTGTATAATATACAACCTCCACAGGCAAAGATCCTAAAATGCACATGTGAACTGGTCCACTGGACTTGCCTCTCTCTGGGCTTGAACCAGCGACCTTGATGTTACATGCCATGCATCTTCTATCACTGCCACCAGAGGACCTTTCATCAGCAGCTGCTCTGTAACAGTATTGTCCTTTAACTCTTATGGGCACCTATTAATGGCCTCCAGCTGTACCTTGTTTAGAGGCCAAGGTAGCATGCTCAAGCATGCTTGTTTAGAGGCCAAGTAGCATACTCGAGCTCCCATTTTTCAGTTGCTCACAAATGTGGTGAAGACTCCGTTTCCTGCTTCTTGTATTTGACCTTGGCTTGTACCTCGACTTCACTTGAGCTTGATGTCTTGACCTCACAGCCTGTACCCTGACTTTACTTGACCTACGCCTGCCTCAACTACTCTTCATTCTCCTTCTCCAGTATCTCTGCTTTTCCTGAACTACCAGTTTGAACTGAGCCCTGGCTCAACTTACGGTGAGATGTCTGACTTCAAAGCCAACACCTTTAATTTGGTTTCAACTGCAGCAATGGTACACTGTTATCAGGCTCCTCTCCCCATCCTCATACTCCAGCTTTGCTCCTTAGCTTCCACTGCAGAGACTATAAGCCTTAGGCTTCTTATCTGTCCTTTGTCCAACTATCGGGATCCAATCTCTTGTATTACAAACAATGACTAAGGAAGCCAGTGAATGGGAACATACAGCCCCATATTACCAAGGATAAAAATAAAATAGAAGTCTAAGAGATCAGTGGCCAACTGATCTTTCATGAGGCAGGTCATTCAAAATAGAGCACATGGGGTAAATTTGAGGGAATAGGGGAGTCTATGCTTCGGAGGCCTTATCTTTTTTTGAAAGATGCTCCAGGAGAAGGAACATTAACTCTGTGGTTTCTGCATTCCACATTGGGTAAGAAATTTTTCTGTGTTAAGAGATTAGTCTTGGTACATTTACCCCCATTAAGTAACTATATTTATATATATATATATATATATATATATATATATATATATATATATATATATATATATATAATAGCAATCATAGACACAAAGTACCCTGGAAAAGGTCTCTTCTAGTAAAATATATGTTCTTTGTAAATACTGAAATATTCCTACAAACACTCACCTATAACAGGTAGAGTTAGATACCTCTTATTGAATGTGTTTGGTGCAACTTTCTTATATTTAAAAGTGGGAATTAAAATGAATGAAAGTGAATAAAAAAAAAAAAAAAGTTTAAAATTAAACGCCACCTCTGGGAAGAGAGAGGTATGGGGTGGGGGGAGAAAGATGTGCAGAAACTTACAGTATGACAGTCCAGCCAAAGTACCACCTATAATGAAAATGTATCTGCCAGACAAAGACAGAGACATATATCACAAGGCATGTGCACTATGAATGCATGGAAACGGATTACACAGCCCCATGCCAACAGGTAAAGAAAAACAAAACAAAGCTAGCTAAGGTGAATCCTTGCCCATGCACACTCCATAAAATAGGATTTTAGTCTTACCTATTAAATGCTTTTTTCTTAGTCCATACAGGTTACAGGTAACTTTGGGTAGGTGATCAGACATTCTCAAAACGGTCAAGGTATCAAAACACCCCCCAATAAAGCATGTATGATAAATAATGACCCCAGAAATGCTAAATTAGACTTATCTGGCAGGCGAAGGGTTAAACTGTGGAGGAGAGAAGGAGAGTCCAAGCCCTGCGTAGGATACTCTATCTGCAAATACACAAAATGGCTGCCGCAACAGGAGCCAATTGGAAACGAGCATGCAAATCGGGCACTCATGGGAAATTTAGTTTTGCTAACAGAGTACCTCAACAGTGTCTGAAGCCCCCTAAAGTCCCCAACATCCCCAGAACGTTGACCGGATGACAGAGCAAAGGAAAACCCACAACATGAGCCATCTCTGACCACACTACGTGGAGTGGTTGCAGAGTCACGTCCCAAACTGTAAAGTCCCATTGAAGTGAACGGAGCAATGGCGTCTATGCAGTAAACGCGCACCGGAACATAAAGTGAGCAAGGTGAAAACCAACGTGAAACCACACAAGTGCTGAATCCAACAAGGAAAGTGTCCCAAACCACCCCCCCAAAGGAGCTAACCAGCAGCAAAAGGGTTAAATTACCATAAACTTGCTCAAACCTTCACAGACATACAGAATAAACCCAATGAGTGCATGAGTATATAAGAGGAACTCCAACAGAGACCCCTGTGCGGAGGGGAAGCATGAGACATATGGACCTCAGCACTCAAAGGGTGCTCACCTTTTTCAGCAGGTCTTCTGTCTTCAGATTACCATATATCAAGAAGAAGCCTCAGTGGGCAACTCCTGGGGAAAACTTGCAGCCAAGCTTTTCCCCCAGGGCTTAGGTCCACAAAAGCACCTGGTAAACAGCTATCCACATCTGGGTGATGGGAATTGTCAGTTATGGTAATCCACCTAATGGTGGTATTCCATTTCTAACAGAAAAATAATAAAAAAGCTAAAAGCAGAACTGTTCTCTTGCTTGTGTCTTGACCAAGGAACAAATCTTACTGGTTGGGGATTCGTTAGCTGCAAGCTATGGAGAGGAGGTAGGCTCCACCCCAGCAGTCACTTCTCAGAATTGTTCCTGCCTATTAAAGGGGCTGATCACCTACCCAAAGTTACCAGTAACCAGTATTGGAAGACACAGAAAGGTCACTTTTAAAACAGGACTGGACTGACTGGGGTAAAGTGAGCAGGGAGGAAGTCTCCAACTCTTTGAGCCTTTTAAGTTAAACTTTACCCCATGGTTTCTGTGTTCCACATAGCTTGGATGAAGGGGAGAGGGAAAAAAAAAAAAAAAAAAAAAAAAAAAAGGGATGAGAATCTCATTCTATGTCTTTATAAGTCCTTAAGCACTCATCTAGAATATGGGGTTACCTATTTTGAGAACCTGTTCTTTAAACAAAACATTTTTGAAATGGAAAACACTAGCTAAACTAAGTGTGTTTAGGTTACTCTCCTAGTTAAATAAGACTGATGTGTGTCATCATTTGACCATGTCTTGATTATTGAATGTGAGAGTTTTATGTATTGTTGGCCCTCCTATATAGCCCTTCTTTGGGAGTTTTTAATTATGTTTTATCGTGTAACTTTTGTTTTTTGTATTTGATGCCCCCCAGTAGCATCACTAATGATATACTTTAATTCAGGTCAACACAGGCATTTGCCCTTAAGAGGTAAGGAAATCAGTGACTTCTTGGAAGAATAATCCAAAAAGCAAATTTTAAAGGGTAACATACATATCAGGAAAAGTTTTATACATGGGCTTAATAGCATGGTAAATGGAGCTTGCTGTAACGTTGGCCCACAGAAATACAACTACGAAGGGAATTGTGAACACACTCCCTGGGGCAGCTGGGAGGGAGGTGGGAAGACCTGCTCCTTGTGCCGCACATAGTGCGTGGCACAATGTGGAAGTGGCACATTTCGGGTCTCCATAGCTTAAATACTAGGAAGTAAAAATTAAAAACAGGGCTAATGTAGCTGGGCTAATTTAAGTCTATGGCCAAAACTTTCTCTGATATGAATGTTCCCTTTTAAGTATCAAGTTGCATCATGTAGCAGCAGAGCAAGCTAAGGCTTTAGCGGACAACTGGACTGCCTCAAAAAGAGCCTCAGATACAAAAGTGTTGGCATTCTTAATGTGGCCAAAAGAATATACAGATCCTCCTTAGAAACCTGGGCACGGACAGCCTCTATTAGCAGTTCACCCCACACAGCAACAGCCTTGTTAACTCAGGCAGAGGCAACAATAGGCCTCAGTGCCACTCAATTGACCACAAAAATTGGCCTTGAAAATAGAATCAAGCTTCTTATCTGCTGGATTCATCAGGCCTGCTGTATCTGCCAAAGGCAGGGCAGTAGTCTTAGCCAACCTGGATATTGGGGAACCACAGTAGGAGAAGAGGTCCACTGTGCCAGTCAGAAGAAAGTCCATGAAACGGGCATTCTGGAAAACCGTAGTCTGGCGGTTGCCTAGCAATACCTACACTTTTGGCCATGGAATTGTTATGGGCCCCCAAGAAACAGCACGTGAAAAGATGAAAAGGCATGAGGAGACAATGTAAGAGCCCATTCTGATTTTTGTATGTCAAACCAGTGCAGATACATCCCAATGAAGTCCGCCCATAGTATTCAAGAAAACAAAGATGCCAGTGGTGGTGCAGGAACCGGTTCTTAAAGCAGCCGCTGTACAAAATCTAACTGGACAAGGGCACCCAAAGACTCAAAAGACCCCAGGGACCACGTGCGGGAAACCATAAGACAGCCTACAATATCGAAAAACCAAAGAAGAAACCCCCATCCTGGTGTGAACAGCAGGGAAAGGATCAACTATCTCATCTGTAGCCATCTTTGCTCTGTAAGTCAGGGGATAAACAGAACATAGATAAGAAAGCTACCCAACATGAATGCAGGAGCCCATGGGCTCAGAGAAAGCCACCGTATGAGGTAGCAACAATGTGGAACTCAAGGGTTACTCAGGTTACCACTGTGTAAATAAGCACAGCCCCAGAGAGACTCTGCCAGGTGGGAAAAATTGGCCAACAAAATTCTCTCCAAAGGACTGAAAGGGTCCACAGAGCAGCTGTATATTGGTCAGTAGACGCCAGGTGAAGCCCAGTAATGGTAACAGTCTAACAAGGGAATTCTGACATTCCCATATCTATCAGAAAAATAATATATACAGAGGACTGTAAGGAGAGGGGAGGGATTAAGCAGGAGTGGCTGGAAGTTTCCACCTACAAGACACTGTCTTGAGATATTGTCCTGCCTCCACAGGAGGGACTCAACCCCACATAGTACCTGTGTTCCTTGTAGAGAGAAAATGATTTAACAGGTAAGAACAATAAAAGAGGATTTTAGTCTTTCCTGTTAAATCCTTTTCTCTTAGTCCATATGACACAAAAGTACCATGGGGAGGTGGCAGCTCCTCCCTGTAGTATGGAACATTTCTAGAAGATGTGGGTGAGACTCCCCTCTCCCTTATCTGGCTATTCCCCTAGCCCTACCCCAGATAGACTTGAGACAAGCTTACCTAATAGGACAGCAAGAAGAAAGGAAACTCCTGTGAGCAACAGAACCAAGATGACTCCCACGTCCATCTAAGTGAGACCAAGCTTGGTCCCTTTCACAGGGTGGGAGACCTGTGTGTCATATGGACTAAGAGGAAAGGATTTAAAAAGGTAAGACTAACATTCTCTTTTTTTCTGTTGTCCAATATGACATACAGGAACAATGGGAATGCACCAACATTAAGTTCCCAGGATGGGTAGAGAAGGAAAGGACCAACAGCCAGTCCCCATGATACCAGAGTTCCTAAGGACTATCCAGGACAAGTAACAGCCCAAACATAACCAAGTGTAAATGGACACTAACAATATCACAGCACACGGGAACAAAAGCCAACTGGGCTCAACCAGTTAAAGGACAGTAAGACACAGGAATGTGGCTTTTCATCTCTTACTTACTGCTCCGGGTTCAAGCCAGTTACCCCCTATCTGTGCACAGATCTGGCTCCGTCTCAGCCCCCTTGCATGCAGACCAGTGATCAATCACCTGCTAAACACGGTCCACTCACCCAGACTGCTGCTGCACTCTGAACTAAGCATAGTTGATTAAAGCCTCCACAGCTCAGTTTAGAGTGAGGCAGCAGTCTGGGTGGGTGGACCAGGTTTAGTGGGTGATGGATCACTGGCCTGCAACAGAGGAGACAGAGCTGGGTGCAGATGGGGGGGTAACTGTCTTGAGAACACCGACAGCAGGAAGTCAGAGATGAAAAGGTATGGGAGGGCGACTATTTTCCACTTATAGTTACCTTGGGCAATGCTCAGCACTGAACATATAAATGTTGCCCTCTATTTGGTGACACTTAAGATTGTGACATCAGAATGTCATCCTTTCAATGCAGGTAACATTCTGATGTCGTCCTTTTGATTTGGGCAACATTATCAACTCACCCGTAAGATGGCCTCCAAATAGAGGACGACATTTCAATAGGACACAGGTGGATCAAGGCACTCAAAGGGTTACTTACCAGTCTCACTCATTTTTCTATTTATATCTATGTACTAGCTTCTGTCTGTCTCGCTCTGTCTCATGCTCTTAATGCCCCCCGCATTCCTCTGTTAAGAACTTAAGGTGATTACTTGAAAAAGGGAGAATCGCTGTCGAAAGCTTGTCCTTATAATTGAATGTCAGCCCAATAAAAAGGGATTTTAGTCTTGCCCGTTAAATCCTTTTCTATTAGTCCATACAGGTTACTGGTAACTCTGGGGTAGACAAACTGCCCCTTTTTGTAGGCAGGAACAATTCTAGAATTGATTGCAAGGGATGGAGCCTAACTTCCCTCCTTGGCTGCAGCTAGCCAACCAGCTGCAGAAAGATTTGAGACACTAACTACTGACAAGATAGTGGAAGGGAAAGAAGAGTCCTGTGAGCACGACCCCCCGAAAGACCCCCAGGGTCTGCCACAGGAGAGCCAAGCATGGTCCCTTGACAGGGTGGGAGAAGCGGGAAATAAGGCAAGGACCAGGGGCAAGGCTCCCAAAGTCACCAGAGCAGACACTGAATAGGAGTAACAACACCACAACTGTTACACAGCACACTGAACTAGAGCCAAAGGGGCTCAAAAGTGAAGGAAGCACCAAGAGCCAAAGAAAATCCTAGACAGGCAAGACTGCCTCCAGGATTTTCCTCCCAAAGCTGGCGTCAGCCGATGCCAACACATCAACACGGTAGTGCTTCGAAAAGGTGTGCACAGACGACCAAATGGAAGCCTTGCACAACTGATCAGCGGAGGCGTGATTCTTGTAAGCCCACGAAGCCCCAAAAGATCTTGTAGATCTTTTTTCCCCTCAGCTCATAAGCCTTATGAATAATGAAGAATGCCCAAAACCAAGTTAAGATCCCACGGAGAAGCGGGAGTCTTGAAGGCAGGACGAGTGTGAGAAACACCCTAGGCGAACACCTTGACATCAGGAAGGATGGTAATGCGCCTCTGAAAGAAAAAGAGCAGAAGTCTGAACCTTAAGGGAACTCAAAACTGAGGCCATTATCTACACCGTCCTGCAAAAATGCCTGGACCGTAGGCAGATGACATTCCTGAGACAGGTCCTTATCAGCACCTCTGGGTGCAGCTCCCACTCTCCGCTGTCCACTGTGTGTCGACTAAGGAAGTCCGCCATGATGTTGTCTATGCCAGGAATGTGCACTGCAGATATGGCAGGAACATGTTCTTCTGCCCAGGACAAAATAGCCTTGACCTCTAACCAAGCGAGACTTCTTGTTCTGTCGTACTTGTTGATGCAAGCCAAGACCGTGGCATTGTTGGCCTGTACCCGGACTAGACAGTCATCCAGGTGAGATGTCTAATGACGAAGAGCATAAAATATCGTTTGAAGCTCCAACACGTTGATGGGAAGGCGAGATTCCTCCGGAGACCACCGACCCTGAGCACTCTGTCGACCCAGGACCGCTCCCCATCCGGAGAGGCTGGCATCCGTTGTCACAGTGGTCCAGAAGGATACCAGGAAGAACTTGCCCTTCAGCAGATTGGAGAGGTCAAGACACCATGACAAACTCAGAGGGAGGGATACTGACATCTTCAGAAGGTCTAGATGACCCCCTGCACACCTGGATCACAAACCTCTGGAGTTCCCTGGTGTGAGCCATGGCAAACGGGACCGTTTCTATGGTGGAGATGAATTTCCCCACTAGAGAGGACAGCTTCTTGGCTGGAAATGGATCATGAGCCAGAACAGCAGAAACCTTGTCCGTGAGAAACACCATGCTCTGCTGAGTGTCAAAGAGAAGGCCCAGGAAGACCAGACACTGGGATGGGACAAGGTCTGACTTGTCCATGTTGATGATCCACCCATGATGAGTGCAGTTCTGAACCTGCTAATGAAGAAGGTCCGCAGAAAAGGCTTTCAGAAGCAGGTCACCCATGTATGGGGTAACTCTGATGCCGTCCCAGTGGAGGACAGACACTAAGGCTCCCAAGGACACTGATGAAGACTTGAGGAGCTGTAGTCCGACCAAAGGGAAAAGCTGAAAAGCCCTTGGTCACAGGCAATCTGAGATACTGTCTGCTCTCTGGATGAATGGCAATATGGAGGTACGCATCATGAAGATCCAGAAAGGCAAGGAATTCACCTGGGGACATAGCAGCAATCACAGCCCTTAGAGACTGCTGGTGATAATGAGTCCGGATCACAAAGGAATTGAGATCCTTCAAGTCCAAACTGGGACAACAACCACCGTCCTTCTTGGAGACCACAAAGGTTTGAGTAAAAACCCATACCTCTGTCCTGAACTGGAACCGGCTCTAGGACATCCTTGTCCAGAACGGCCTGGATAGTACGGTTGAACAGATGGCGTTTCTCTGCGCCCTGAGGCATATGAGAAGGAAAGAAGCGAAAAGGAGGAAAAGAGATGAAAGGGATCCTGTACCCTTCCATCACCACCTGTAAAACCCACGGGTCCACCACTGAATCCACCCAGATGCTGTGGTAGTGATGCAGACGGCCACCCACAGCAGAGTGGGGACCTGGGTTCGGTGAGTCATGCAGGAGGAGGCTTGGAGGAGACCTTGGGCTTCCACTGCTGTTTGGGCTTGGAGGCGGCACATGGAGCTGAGGGATCTGGCTGATTTGGCAGACGTGTCTGTCTGAAAGGAACAAAAAACAAAAAAAAACAAAAAAAAAAACACAACTGATTACGCTTGAGAGACACTTTCTTCCTCGGTACCAAAAGGCAAAAGTGTACTTTTACCCCCTGTGGCCTCACTAATCAGATCCTTAATATCTGGCCCAAACAATGAAGTGCCTTGAAAAGGCAAGGAGAGCCAGGCTTTCTTGGAAGCAGTGTCAGGAGACCAGATCTTGAGCCAAAGAGCTCATCTGGCAATCACAGACATGGTAGAAACCCTAGCCACCAAACGGATGGCATCAAATAAGGCAGCAGAAACATAGTGCTGGGCCTCAGAAATGTTGGTGAGAAGGTGCAACATATCCGAAGTAGAAGTACCCTGACGGACAGCCAGGGTGAGTTGTTCACTCCAGACCGCAATGGCCTGGTCAACCCATGACACAGTAAACGCGGGACACATGGCAGTACCAGCAGTGGCAAAAATGGACTTGAGGGAGACCAAGTTCCTTGTCAGTCCAGTCTTTCAGAGAGGAGGCATCAGAAACTGACAAAGCAGTAGACTAAGACAGCCTGGAAATAGGAGCATCCACTTTGGGAGGATGAACCCACTGAACAGGCTCCACCTCAGAAAAGGGGTAAAGCTTGGCAAATTTCTTGGAAACAGAAGGCTGTCTGGGGATTTCCACTCTTCAGACACAAGGCGGTCAAGAGTGCGGTTAGGTGGAAAGCAAGTAAGGGGCTTTATAGGCTCCTGAAATACATCAGAGGGATCAGAAGGAACCTCCTGAACTAAGGGAATGTTTAGGGTAGTCAAAACAGCCCTGATCAGACCCTCAGCCAAGGGCTCAGGATCAGACTCAAAGGGGTCCCCCAACAACTGAGAGGAGCCCACAGCAGAACATTCCTCAACATCTGAATCCACCAGGAGTTCCTCCTCAGAGGAATCTGATACGTTAGGTAATCCCTGCGGTTTTGGCAGTCAAGACTTGACAGAGGAGGTGGCCTGGCAAGAATGGATGACCCCCTGTAACTGGGATGGAAAGAGTTGCAATGTAGACCTAAGGTCCCTAGTAGCAGCCTTGAACTCTTGCACCCAAAACTGGCTCTAATGCATGGCTGGAGAACATACTGGCCATAAATGGCCCGAGAAATCTCTAGGTAACCCTGAATGACAGGAAAAGCAATGGGGCATACAGAGACCCCAGCATCCTTAGTCTTAGGTCTGGCACCAAGCTCCAACAGATTAGACATTCTCACACTGTCAAAAACATTACAGGATAAGAAATCACCCAATTAGTGTGTAGGATTAAAGTTTCACCTCAGAAATCACTAAAACAGACTTGGGTTAATCAGGAGAGGAGAGAAGGAGAGTTCAAGCCCAGCATAGGATACTCGTTCAGGAAATGGCTGTCGCGGTGGTAGCCAATCAGAAACGTGCGTGCAACGCAAGCACTCATGGGAAATGTAGTTTTCCCAAAAAAAGTACCCGAACAGTGCCCGAAGCCCCTTGAGCCCCCCAACACACTAGAAACATGATACAGCAATGGCAGACAATAAAAATGAGCCATCTCTGAAGTCGCTAGGTGGAGCAGTTGCAGAGATATGTCCAAAACTGTACAGTCCCATAGGAGAGAATGGAGCAATGGCGCCTGTGCAGTAAAGCGCTCAGGAACTAAAATTTTACAGAGTTGAAACAGTAAAATAAAAGTACATGAAACATCACTAGAACATGTTAGGAGACCCAAAAAAACACTGAACCAGTAGGGAAAGTGTCAAACCCAGCCCCCCCCCCCAAAAAAAAAGATGCAAAACCATCAGTTAAAGGGTTAATTACCACAAACCTGCTGCAGACACCCAACAGACATACAGATAGACCCAATGAGTGCAGGAGTGTGCAATAGGAACTCCAAATAAAAAACCCTGTGCGGAGGGGCACTGTGGGACATGTGGACAAGCATCACTCAAAGGGTTACTCACCTTTCCTGCAGATCTTCGGTCTTCAGATTACCATGTATTAAGAAGCCTCGGTGGTCAACTCCTGAGGAAGAACTTGAGCCCAAGATTTTTCCCCCAGGGCTTAAGGTCCACAAAAAGCACTTGGATACTGAGCTACCCACATCTAAGGGCATTGTTAGTTATGGTAATCCACCTAATGGTGGTATTCCATTTCTAACAGAAAAATAAAACTTTCTAAAACTATAACAGAACTATTCTCTTGCCTGTGTCTTCACCAAGGAACAAATCTTTCTGGAGCTGGTTGGCTAGCTGCAGCCAAGGAGGGAAGGTAGGCTTCACCCCGTGCAATCAATTCTAGAATTGTTCCTGTCTACTTAAAGGGGAGGATCGCCTACCACAGAGTTACTAGTAACCTGTATTGGATGCCAGAAAAAGGTATTACATATTTCAACACTCATTCATTTGGCAGTTTTAAGCTTTCTTTTAGAATGGCTTTTAACCCCTTAAGGATCAGTGATCCTGGGGTTGGATTCCCCAAAGTTCAGCTTGCCGGCACACGACTGATCACGCGTGCCTGGCTCGTCGAATGGGGTCCGAAAGTGACCACTCCAGTCTTAGAGCAGTCAATTTCACACCCCGGTAGCACTCACAGTGCTCCCTGCACAATATGTGTGACATGCCAGGACCGCCACTGGTCCTTTAGGCACAGATGTCACCAGTCCTTAAGGGGTTAATATACATGTTGCTTTTTAAAAAACCAGTATGATTTGGAGTTGAAAAAGGGAGCATCGTTCCTGAAAGCTTGTCCTTATAATTGACCATTAGCTAATAAAAAGGTATTATTACATACTGAAAAACTCATTCATTTGAACTCTACAGCTGTGGACTAAACACAGCGAACCTAAAGTGTGCCACTGTCATTTGTATGAATTATATACATACTAGTTGAAAAGCCTGTTTACATGGGCCACAGTACCACCACTGCCGTCATGCGCAGTAGACACTGCCCACGCCCCAGCTGATACGGAGCGGGGTGCTCCGAATTCAGACAAGAGTCCTCTCTGCACACCTTCCTGGGACCGCTTGGTCCCAGGAAGGTCCGCAGAAAGGACTCCGGTCTGAATTTGAAGCGCCCCACTTTGTATCAGCCGTGGCACTGGTAGTGTGTACTGCGCATGACTGCAGCACGTGCAGTCATCTCTACTGCGCATGACGGCTTCTGACAAACATCCTTAGCGAATTATTGTATAGGATACACACACTAATACATACATATACACCATTTCCAGTCTATTTTTCTGAGTTTTGCCAAGCTTCTGTTGGTGGTTTAAGCACCCTTCCAACCCCATTGTGCAATGTTCCTTGTCTTTAGGAAACAAAGACATTAATGCCAGTTAGACAGACAGTGTCACTCTCTCAATCAATGGTATGTTTATGTTATTTTATACAACCTTTTCTATATGAACTGTGAACTTTATAAAAGTAAATAATAATGTAATCCGTTTCATCTTTGTACGCTCTCTCTATATCTGGTACTTATGACGACAATGACATATAAAATGTGATGGTTTGTCTTAGTCTGAGCATAATCAGAGGTAACACAAGAATCCTTAGACGTCTTATATATTATCTGGCCATTGCAGTCCATGACATTCAGGAATAATCTGTGGCACAAAGTGGATTGAGAGCGGTAAACTAAGCATGCCGTCTGTGGTAACCCTTTATATACACCCATGTGTTACACTGGCCAACACTCCTTCAAAGATGCCTCTAAAAAAGCAGATTTTAGGCAAAAGACTTTGTATATGGTATATAATGTGTTGATATTCATTTAAATGGATAGAAAAGTTTCTTAATAACTGCAGCCCCGTTCTTTAAGGTTTTTGTAGTATGAAGAGCTGTATTACAAGTCTTTACGCTTTGTAGTTCAACAGAAATTGAAAGATAAAGTGTCCCAGTCCCCCCCTTTTACCTTTTGTTAGCCGCCTCCACTCAAATGTGGAATCCAGTCATCGGACCGGACAGCTTGCAGCACATGACAATCTTCTTGTTGCGAGTATAAGGAAAACCCTGCCCCATTAGGTTTTTCCTTATGCTCAAAGAAGATTGTCCCTTGCTGCGCTCCATCCAGACCAGAGTGACATGTAAAAAGGGCAGGGGGGGGGGATACTTTATCATTCAATTACTGTTGAACAAAAGCATAGAGACTTGTAATACAGCTCTTCACACTACAAAAACCTTAAAGAATGAACGGAGCTGCAGTTATTAAGAACCATTACTATTGCTTTAAAAGCTTTATTTACAAAACAGCACTGTAATATAGCATATAGCCAATTAACCGTTTGAGTGCCAGAGTGGTACAGAATGCATTCCAAAGCAATGCATTCCGTACCACTCTGGCACTCAAAGGGTTAAGTGTACATTGGGACATCTGGCATGTTTGCTTCTAATTGTTAATGCAGTAGATTCCCCACAGCTAAACTGTACCACTCTTCGCCTATAACAAAATGCAATTCAGATAATATTTTGGGAAGTCTGAAGCATCCAAGGCATTAAAGAGAGCCTGAAGAAAAAATAGTGTAAGAAATCCTTGCATACCTGTTGATCCAGGTGACATAGCAGAGGGTCCTGGAGAAGGATTCATAGTGCTTGTAGGTTGGGGGAGCTGATGTCCAATGGAAATATATCTACTTAGTAGATTGTCTAAACTGCTGGATCCAGCATCTTCCAACTGAAAGAGTATAAAATCAAGCTCACACAATAGGATTTACAAGTGCACAAGTCATAGTACTGTGAGACTTCGCTTACATTGTAGCTTATATCTATAGCCTGGTCCTTCCAAGTGGATTGACGAAGTGTAAATCAATATAACACAAGCGTCTAAGTATGTGCTTTAGAGCTGTCTACATAAACCAAAAGATGGGCAATTCTTCGGTACATAAACTAAACCAGAGGAGATCAATTATACTTTAATTTGTCCCTTTATGATGCAGTTTTTACTCCAGAACTGCTCCTCTTTTGCTGTTTAAGGCCTTTAACATGCATGCACATTCCAAATAATGAATGGTATTGGTAACACTCAACAAGGACATTCCAATACAAATTATGGGAAGAAACAGTGGCTTTCAATTTTTAACCCCCGGTAACAATTGGCTGTGTGGCTGGCAGTTAAGGACCAATTTTTTTTTTTATTTTTTTTTCCCAATGGGTTCAGGCGTCCCCGAACGATGTGCAACCATGCAGGGACTCCGAGAAAAAAAATCCCTAGAACTCATTAGCATTTTATGGCAATTTTAAGGTAACAGATGTTATGACCCTTTAGTGCCAAACTTGTAATTTTCACATGGTTGGCAAAGTGGGCTTGCACGGCCAATCAAGTGAAAATTATGAGGTTACATTTAGAAGCTTTCCCTGCACTCTTGATGCAGGGAGACACTTCAAACTTTACTTTCAGCTGGGCAAGTTTAAACCCCGCCCCCCCGGCATGACCTTATTCACCTGCCTACTGCTGGAAGCCACACACTCCTCACAAACTGTTTGACCTACCGTCTTGTTCCCCTGCCCACTGGTAGACACAGATTCCCCAAATACACTGAACCCCCCCCAAAGCCTTGTTTCACTGAAAGCAACATATTCCACACATACATTGTGTTATCCCCTATCCTAAGCTCTACTGCCTAGCAGTAGCCTTTAATCATAACCAAGCGCCATGTATGTGCGAAACTCATTGAGATCTGCTAGTTTTCCACTCTGAGTAAAGCCCCTGAGGTTACTTGTATATGTCCACAAAGGTATGTTATATGTATTTTTATGATGGAAGAAATAAAGAAGATGTATTTTAACCAAAAGTAGTTTGTGGCAATAAGGAATTTTTTTATACAGTGTTGCACATATTTGCATGTTGGATGCAGCCTCTGTAGAAAAGCCGTTCCACTTCAGGTTGTCAGCGGCAAAAGCCATGCAGACAAAACCAGTTTCTCCACAGCCTGTCTGTTCAGCCTGTCCAGGATCCAACCTGTCTACTTCCCCTGGAGCAAAAGCTCCTATCTGGAAAGTAGAAAGATAGGATGCAGCCAGGGCCGTTATGATATTTGTGCAGATTCTTGGTGTCGAAGACAGGCCAAAGAGCAGAGCTTTAAATTTTAAATCATTGGGACCGAAAGCAAAATGCAGGTAGGGCTGTCTGTCTGGTACACTTCCCGAAGATCCAGGGATGCCTGATAATCCCCCGGACACATTGCAGTAATGACAGAAAGCAAATATTCCATCTTGAAGCTCATATAGATTAAACATCTGAGACATTTGGGCCAGAATGGGCCAGCAGAAGCCATCATTCTTGGGAAACACAAACAGGTTGGAATAAAAACCTGAAGCGTGCTCAGGGCTGAGGCTGGCACCAGATCCTGTTTCTCCAGCAGAGTCTCCATGGTCTCTTGAAACAGCCTTTGCTTGTCTGGATCTTTTGGAACCTTTGACTATGGACTATTATAAAAGAAGCAGCATTTTTTTCCACAGGTTCAGACAGCATTTCATGTGTGCCATAAATATGGCTATGAAAAAGCTTCATTTCAAATTAGCCATGAAGAATTGAAATACTCATAAGTGGCATAGGCTACGGAACAAACAAAAAGACCAATTCTAAAGCTTATAAATTGAGAGAAGACAAATGAAAACTAATAAAATGCACATCAATATGAATAAGGCTTTTAATCCCTACATTATGGAAGAATGCAGAAGCAAAGCACTGTAACCCCTTAAGGACCACAGACGTGTGCAGTCCATTTACCTTTCAATGCACTGTGCATCTCCTGGTGCTTAAGGGATTAATGGTAAAAATGGCACCAATACAACTCTAAAAATCAACTGATGCTCAAGAAATACCAAAAAATAAGCTGCTCTGGGGAAAGGGGCAAAAAAAGCTTTAAAATATATAGTTAAAATCAACATCACTGTTTTTTGTTTTTTTAATTAAAACTACGTAATGGAACTTTTTTTTTTTTTTTTTACTGGGTAAAACAACGGTACTCTCACCGCTGAGTATTTTATTCAAAAATTAAAACAGTTTAATACTGTTATACTTTTAGGAAAAAAAAATATAAGATGTTGAACATAACAGTAAGTGACTGAGTTATCGCCACATTTTGTGAAGAACTATTGTCAGTAATTCACCTCTCCATCAGAATTCAAAGAATATTTGAAATCTGATCATTAGACGGCAAGTTTAATATGAAAAATAACCCCCCAAAAAACATAATCCTTTTGATAAAACCTTGTGAATGCAACAAACTACCACCCTTCTCAGAGGAACTGTATATGCACATTTTTTGCTGAAATGCATTTGCATTATATTACAAGTCTCTTCTGCACAGAGTCTATGCTCAACTACTGAGTAAGAAAGTCTCTGCACAAACCAATTTATTCAGTGACACAGCAAATGGAAGAGGTCACACAGCCTACCAAGAAGACAGATATAGGAGAATATCTAGGTAAATATTTGTTAAGGGAAACCTTTAATAAAAATGACTGCACATACGTCCAAATCCAACTTTTTATAGTAAAGTTAGCAATGAAGGATGGCGCTGCACGTCATGTTATATAGGGAATGTATCATTTGTTTTGGAATCAATGTTAGAAAGGCTATGATGTTGCTTGTGCTCTAGAAGTGTGTAAGTATGTGTACATTGTAAATGTGTATGGCGGATTATTATGGTGTAAGTACGTACACATTTTATATGTGCTGAGGGGGCGTGTATTTTATGCTGTGGTGTAGTGTGTGAAGTAGATGCAATGGATGTGTAATGTGCAGTTTATTTTTTTTTTTCTGTGTTGGTGGCTGTGTGTGTCCAGATTAGGGGGGGAGGCATTGTTGGGGGCTGGTGTCAGAAGCCACTTGGTCCCACAAGTGTTATGGGCAGGTCTAGGAGAGGAGTGTGTGTTGCACAGGCAGGTGTGACAGGAGTGTGCGCACCACACACCAGCTCCGTTATCATACACATGTCTACAGTTCTCTCAGTACTGGTCTCAAATGGTTCTGTTTTAACCTTGCGAAGGACACCCACACCATCATTGTGGGGACCATCCTACAACCACTCACACCATATACTTGAATGTTGTGCACAGGATATGCAAGTGTATACCGTGAGCGGTTGTTGAGCGGTCCCCCCCCCCCCCCCCCCCCCCAGTGCAGGTGCTTTGTACTGTGCAATTTTAACACAGAACCATTTGTTGCCAATACCGAGAGAGCTATAGAAATGTGTATGATACAGAGCTGTGATGAGGGGTGAACAATGGTGTTATGTGTCAGAGAATTGAGGTTAAAGGAGTAGCGGCATTAACCCTTTGAGTGCCAGAGTGGTATGTAATGCACTGCAAAGCAGTGCATTGCTTATCACTCTGGCACTCAAAGGGTTAAGAAATAGTGTAACCTGCTCATGTATCAGACTGACATATGTTGATTATTGACTAAGTCTTACTTGAACTTTGGTTGGTGTCTCCAACACATCCGGCAGCACTTTCTGCTTCTCTGTGTACACATTTTTAAACTCCTCCTCCTTACTTCTGCCACCTCCCCCCGGGTGGGTGGACCTGTTTGTTGGCACAAACATGATTTATCTCCCTCATCATAGCTTTTTCTCGATGACCTATACTACTCTATAGTATGTGGAGACTGAACAAGGTGTCTGTTTTTGATCATAAAGGACCTTTTTGTTCAAAATAAGAGCTGTAAAATAATGATCATCAAAAGCCTACCAGTGTGGTCTATGTCTACAGTGAAAGACTGAAAACTGAATCTGAAATTGGATAACATTTCAAATTGACGGAAAGATTAAATCCAGAGTATGATAAATATGTGAATTCTACATTTGTCTTTTACTTGTACTTCTCATATATTACTATTCCCATGTAATACCTTCTAGAAAAATTCAGAGACAACAGTAGTATGCTCAAGTTAAACATGTTATTATGACTTCGGTGACTGTGAAAAGGCTTTCAAAATACTCTATATTTATGTCCGCCACTCTTTATTAAAACTATAGTTTGATATATTTAGCTTTGTTAGCCAGTGCTTGCCAGTTGAAAGAGGTATTTGGTAGGGAGTATGAAATGTATACCTCAAACAGTTCAAATGGCTAAGGAGGGACACTTGTTCTAGGTGGTGATCCTGGGGTCATGGCTTATGGGTGAGGCATTAGCAAGAATTTTTAGGCTGTTTCATGACTTACTGAAAACTCTTTTGGTATCTAAAGGATTTAGAGCAAGATCAATGTATTTTAGTTACACAGACTAATTTATAAACACCCATACTGAAGTTTAAAACAAACAATGTAAGGTTTATTGCTGTAGAGCAATGAGGTACACGCTTTTATACACACCACACAGTCTGACCTCCTAAATAGAAGGACACAACAGTGGAAGAGGGGGGAAAAAGGAATTTGGGTCTCAAAGGGGAACAGTTCTTTCTAAAGGAGGACACTTGGGAGATATGGAAATGTTAGTATCCGACACTCCAGGACATGCTGACCAGTACCAGCTGCAAATGCATAAACCAATAAAGACCTCAAAATCACCTAAGTCATTATACAGTTAATTCCACTGTAAAGGGAACAAACAAGCTATATTTTTGTTTTATCGTCAAGCCATATTACAAGCTTATTAATACTAAGGCAACAGGTGAGCATCCTTGAACTAAATCCCTCCTCCACAGGCGATATAGTAAAGAAATCTCATCCAGCCTTCTCAGACCATCCTAATCTACTTAATTTCCTTCTGTGGATTTGCCTTTGATGCCATCTGTGGGAACTAGTAAAATAAAGGGGCATGAGAAGGGAAGATGAATTATTGCACCAACAAAATTCAGCAAATATTTAAAACATATGGGTGATAAAAGGGAAAAACCTATGACACACTGGTATTTGCCCATGGTCTGTGCACTCTGTTACACCCAAGAGTCAAATGCAGAAGAAGGTACTTTAAATTTGTCCATTGGCCCACTAAGACATCATCATCATCATCATCTGACTCACTGGTGCCACGTGGGCTAGACTGTGATTGGATCATTGCGAATAGTATTTCAACAATTCAAAATTCAACGACCCATGTGAACTACTTGCATATTGGCTCCATATTAACAGTGCAGACCTTTACTGCTGCAACTCTCAGTCGACCATCACTGGACACCAGCAAGCCGTTTTCTGGTCATCCATTACTGCCAGATTGATACCATGTGAACAGGGTAATAAGGTTCAAAGAAACACTAGATACAACATTTGTAAAGTCATTTTATCACAAAGAGTCTCCGTGATTAGATTAGACATTGTGTATTTTTAAGATGGGAAAGATTACATATTCTTATTTCTTCTACATAGCAAAATGATACATGTAAAATACCATGTCAAATCTAGGACTGCTATTCTAACAGCTGTCTTTGACTACGTCACAGAAAATGAGATTTTTCCAATGACATGTGTCACGGCTTGAAGGCTGGTAGCCACTGTACCAAAAATCACTTAACTGGAGATTCACTAACAGTGAATAGAATTACTGTTGAGAAAATGATGCAGCATGAATTATAAAGGAAATTAAAGTCTCCAGAGAGTCTCACCAAGAATATGTGCTAGATTGGGAGAGAGCAGGAAAGAGTCTGTTTACTTTGGCATACTAACCTGGATTGGAGGGATGTCTGGTAGCGAGGGGAGGTTCTCTGGATTTGTTACAGATGGAATCAGTTCTATTGATGTAACAGAAGGGCTGGTAGGACCACGGTTTGCATTGGCCATAGTTGCTGTTGTAGGACTAGTTGGATTTATTGTGTTATTGTGAATGGAGACAACTGGAAAAGGTCCAGCATGCCCAGGGTTAGAGTGCTGCTGGAAGAGAAGAAAATAAAGTCAGTAACAGTCTTCAAGAGAAGCCTTGGAACTACATTAATTTTAAACTATCTGCAAGATTGATCTAAAGATGAATGGCAAAATATGTAGTTTGATACACTAGCATTTCTCTTTGGTTAGGGCATGCACATTTACCAATGAGTTGTACTCTTATACTTCCTATTAGGAAAGTCTAACAGATTTGTAGGAGACAGAGTAAACATTCTACCTTTATTGGCTGAGTGGTTCTAGGATACAAGCTTTCAAGACAACTAGGTCTCATCTTCAGATACAAGAATGAAGGCTGAATGCACACAATTCAAGGCTTAAAAACTCATGCATATTTTAATTACATTCCACTGGCAGTGTGTATTTTTATCAGTATGGACCACAAATCATTTCCTAAGTCTAATTAAGTCTCTTTAAAGTGAACAAAAAAAAAAAAAAAAAAAAAAAACCCTAAATATGCCTAAAATTAAGGTAGAATACTCATTGGTCTACAAAGGACTACAATTAGTCTCAGCTAATCTCCTTGATTATTGAATACAGAGGAGAATACCTGTAGGACTAACCCAAATATGGGAGAGTTCTTATCTCCATATAGTGCAGTACAAAACAGCTTCTACTTCTTCTTTAATTCTAAAATTATTTAAAAGTATTAAGAAAAAAAAGAATTCTACAGAACTAAATTGGCTTCCATTATAAAACACTGACGAACATTTCACAGTGAAGCTTGATCACAGTGTGTACAGATTCTGATTTTTCATTTGTTCTTTTTTAAAAATACTTTCATTGATAATGTTCTTGGGCTGTTGATGATAGGGCTGATGTAACGCCCAATATCTTTTGGTGCCCTTTATCGGATATACCTAGAATTACAGACTCAAGTATTATTTTGAATATCCTTTTTTGGCATGGATGATTTAGCCTTATCACATGCATTAATTACATTTTAATTTATATCACATATATATTAGTTTTCATCCTGAATGTGGTAAGACCTTATGAATTGAATAATCTTTTACTCCTCTCAGTACATGATTAGATATTTATGGTAAGCCGGTCTGTACACTTTAGCAACAATGTAGCTAGAGCAGAGATTTACTGATCAGAGTCGATTATACATGATTAGAGGGCCGAGTGAACGCAAATTGCACATCAAATGTTTGTAATACTATAAGGACACGTTCTTATACAGGCATGACAGCCTGAAGGAAATTCTGACCAAAAGTTGACAACAACAAAGGCCAGCACATTCATACAGTGGTGTTTGGTAAAGATGTGAAGAGACAGCCACGTCACCGCCTTACATATTTGCTCAGAACAGAAACAAGGTAACCCAATGCCTTCATGTACTCCCACACCATAGCTGATGGACAGGATACTGCCTGAGACCCCTGGAGAGAATGGGACTGATTTCGGTCTGGAAGGAACACATTTACTTGTAAGGTATCAAATTACATGCCCAAAAAAGTACCTGGGAAGAAGCCAGAGAAGATTTTTTTTTTTTTTTTTTTTAAACTGAGTACCCAACTATGCTGCTCCAGAATGGAAAAGCAATCCTGAATCTCAGTGCTCAAGCAAACATCTGAAGGAAATTCATAAAACCATTTCAGAGCACTCACGTATAATCTTATGAAGGGGCTAAACCTTGCAAAATACAAGCCAAGGATGCTCATACCCTATTAACAGAATATAATCACAATAAAAAAAGGAAACAAAGTTAAACTGAGCATTCAGCCCAATGATTAATACACCACAAAAATTGTAATAAATTCAATGTAAATGTAGTAAAAAAGGATAATCCAAATTATCAATGCATACCATGAAGTCATCAATAAGTAATGAAAACTCAACCTAAAAGAGATCCACCCCCCACAAACAAAACCTATTCCTGAGTAAATTAAACCCTCCCAATAAACCAAACTCAAACCAAAAAAGGTATCCCCATAAAAACAGAGAGGGAAAAAAAGCAATCTGCCAGTGTCATCAAAAATTTAATATACTAGTACCAGCCAAAAAGTTGGAACAAGTGCACTATAGAAAAAAAGATGGTCTTATACTTCCACTTTCACATTGTCCAGATATGGATAAAGACTCCTTCCAAATATGTCATGCACTCATAAGTACAATATAAACAGATTAGGTCACAGTTAGTAATTTGCATGGAGAGCATACAACTGTGCATTAGCAAGGGTTAATTCAGTGGTTAATGAATTCATTACGGATTGATGACTTTATGGTATATATATTGATATTTTGGATTCTCCTATTTTAATACGTGTATATTGAATTTATTACAATTTTTTGTGGTGTATTAATCATTCGGGTGAGTGCTCAGTTTAACCCTATTTCTTTTTTTTTTCTTCTTTCTTTTTGCGAATACATCTGAAGGAACCCTGAGAAAAAGGATATCTAAGTACACAGTCAGAGATCCCCTGTCTGCAGATGTGAGCCTTGAAAAAAGGCATTACCTTTGTGAGAACCCACATACCAGGCATTAGACCAGATGGAAGGGAATCAAACTAAAAGTGACCTTTCTCAGTAAAACCACCAGCTCATATGTGGTAGTATCCCCTTGGATGGTGCCCAAAAGTTGATCACACCAAAGCCATAACTCTAGTAACCCAGGCAGTGGCTAATAAAATGAGACTTAAGGTGGCACCTGAGGCTGCAAAATTCACTTTCAAGAGAGAATACAAATGTTTAACTGCTTTATCCTTAAGGGCCACCGCATGTGACACAGCCAAAGTGGTGTTCTTAGCAAGGAGAGAGATCAACTACTGCTCCAAGGCCTCAGCCGTGAAAGGATACAGATTATATATGCTCCTGTTAGGGAAAAGCCTCTTTGCCAGGCATCCTCCATTAGCCCAGGAGAACATGGTAAAAGGAATGAGGAGGAAAAAAAATGGCACTTAGACCTTAGACATTAAGGGTCTCCAGGACCACATCAGTATGGCCCTCAGCCAGTGGGCTATAGAAATCCCACAACGACAGAGAAATCTTCTCCATCAGTCTCCCATTCCTCATCAGAGGAATCCCCAAAAACTTGAGTAGCACCTCCCAAAACAGGGCTCAAGCACTTACTGGTGGGTGCGGGATGTCCTACAAACAAAGTTCAGGATCACTTGAATAGATAAGGGTGTAGAGGCGACTGGAGAGGTTAGAGCCTTAACCCAAACTGGTTTCTGGTTGGCTGATGAGGGCCCCAGAGATGGAGATAGGGCCCTGGTGCAAGAGGAACATAAAATACCAGAGTACTCCCTATGAAAGTCATTTTGACAGAAGAAGCAATGGGTTAAATGAGTTAAGAGGACCCCAGAATCCTTAGCCTTGGACTTGCCCATGCGTCCCTTGGGTTCTTGAAATGGTCAGAAGAACCCCAATATAAGAAAAAGAAAAAAAAAAAGTAGCAGAAATATAAGAGAAAAGTACTGAAAAAGTAGGAGATCTGCTTTGATCAGAGCAAGATTCCTGTGAAGCTTGAAACAATCAAACATAATCCTTTGCTTACACAGCTACATACGACAATATATCAAACACACCAGTCACTCGTTGGGACTCACACCAGGTGATTCCTTACCTTCTCTGGGCTCATCTAGTGTCATCTCAACCTTCAGTCATAGCAGAAAGGCGCAGCTGCAGCCTAACTGTAATACCGCTGCCAGATTGTGTATTCACTGCACTACCATGGAGTCACCCAGTGTACTGCTCCCACACTGGGGAGAACCATGTGACTGATGCTAATAATCCAGGTACTTTCCCCTGGTGACACTCACTCCACCATCCTCCTACTTCTTGACTGACAGCAGAATAATAAGAGGGGTGCAAACCTCTATCAACACCAAAGGTACATTGCTGGCTCACAGCTATTATACTACACTTTTTGTGGGCGTTGACAGAAGGACTCATGCGGCTCCACTATCTTTGAGAGTAACCCTATTCTAGGGTTTACGTGGGTACTGCTCCATCACTGGATAGCTTGACAACCCCTGCTCTCATTACCCTCCATTTGTGAAGGGGTCTTGCAACAGTGTTTTTCTGGCTCATGACACTACCCAGGGATAACTGTCTCAGCTTAATACCCTTCTTTTGCATCAAACTCACCAGAGAAGACACTGAATATTTTCCCATCCATTGAATTAAACCCTTCCTCCTCCTTTCAGGGCCACGATGGCTCTGACTGATATACTCCATACCTATAACAATTCTTACAAGGCTCCAGACATCTAGGCCCAGTTCTGCACTTTACCCATAGGCAATAATGCTCAGTCTGGAGATTTCAGCCACGTCTTGAAGGGATTTTATTAAAATAGTCCGAATCCCCCCTTGCCCCTCCTATCTAGGTCTATATAGATAAGCACATGGAAAAGTTTGTGGCAAAGCCACATACTTATAGACCACCTAAATTAAAGCATGAGAAAAAAGGCAACCAAAAGAAATCAAACACAGTTGCAACCCTTTGACTTTCCCCTTGATTTCATGGCCACTTCGAATGCAGAGCTGGAAAATGCTTTGGTGGAAGGGTCGCCGAAGGCAGTTTCTAAACTTTTGATCCATTTTTAATGAAAACCTCAATTTCATACAGTTATGTATTAATAGTATGCTCATGGAGATTAAGGCATAAAAGGAGAGGATCGAAATGGTGAAAAATACAGCTGAGATATTTTGAACACATAGTATAATTGCAGCAAACTATCAAGTCATTAGAAGAGAAAGCAGGGGCTTTAACTGAACAGGCAATAATGAAAAGAGAAGCAGGAGAAACAGACAAAGTCCCCCAGGAAACAATTAAGGGCCATAAAACATGGTATATATGCAAACTCTGATTCTCAACAAAGAAAATGCTAAAATGTGCAACTCCTCCATGCAAAAACCAAAGCCAGTCATCTTTAAACTAGACAACTACCACAAGAAAGAATCCTTTCAACATATCTTAAATGCCAAGGATATAAAACTTTTGTGCCAAGACTTCAAAGCAGAGGTCTCTGTAAAACAGAGAATACTGCAAATAACTTCCAGAAGGGGGTAAAATTTGCTCTGATATATCCTGCCAAATTAAGAATCACACATTCTGAAACCACCCATTGGTTTGACTTGCAAAATATTTTCTGGACAACCAGTGAACTATCCGCTGACATTGCTCAAGGACCCTTTGTTGGGCTTCTTTGTACAAGCTACTCCCCTGTCGGGTATCAACTCTACTACATCCTCATAGCCACCCTTCTATTATTAAACCCTCACTGTCTTCTCATTATGCTCGTCCAACAGACAGTTTGGAGACCTAACATTGTTTACAAGATGTCCATACTGTCTTGACAATTTTCCACCTTTCTTTGCATGCCACCAAAAATGCTCCACAAGCATCTAAAACTATTAATTAAAGTGCACCAATACCACTATAGATCCCCAACAATGTGTGTTGTGGTGCCCCCAGACCCTGTAGAAAAAAAGTCACTATTTTGATGTTTTCTGGAGGCAATGCTGGACTTGAACCCTGATGTTTTATGAACACTCTGGTTGACTTCTCCACATCTACACACAGGCATTTATAGCAACTGCCTCTCCTCCATATGGGAGTTAAAATGTGTCTTGATGCTCACACATATTGTGGCGGGTTATGCCTCCCTGTGGTAGCTCCAACCACCTCACAGTACCCGATCTGATCTTTGTTTTGTGTGCCTGTGTATGTGCAGTGTGGGGGGCTCTCTCTCTCTCTGGTTAAATATTCTGACTTTTGCTGTGTACCTGCACAATTCTCACTTCTCCATCTCTTATGGCCATGCTATGCGGAACTGTTGAACTTTTAAGTTCTTTACAAAAGACTACAAAGCATTTTTACAGTCAAGTACTTAAATTATGTTATGGTTTTGGTTATACCTTGTTGTTTCTTATTCTGGCCTACGTACAATTGCACATTATTTACAACCTAAAACAACCTGAAGTTAATGGTGGCTTCAGTTTCCCCTAATATATTACTATTCAATATAGCTGGTCAGCATCAATACACCAGGGATAGGATATTCAATTCCAACATTCACCTACACTCACAGGAATCAAGCTTGCCTCTGTTCATTCACTTGAACCTTTTTAAACTCACATGTCCCTCGTTCCCAAATCCCTGAACACCTCCATTCTAATCCACTTTTACGAAACACTATCATTTCAGGCAAGTAGCGATAAAACTTTTCAAACTGTACTCATCCTCCATTTTACCACTTTTCCTTAACAATCTGGCATTCCAGCAGGGCCAGCAAGATAACAGATTTAAAGGGATAGTAATACTTAGCTTTATCTTTACTTTATAGGCATTAAAAAAACATGAAGAACGATATGTCTTATCTCTCAAACCTTTATGGTTTAAGAGATATTCACAAGCAAAGTTTCCCCCTCCCGCTCCTTTTACCTAGTGTAAGCCATCTCTTCTCAGATGTGGAATCTGGTTGTAAGACCAGACAGATAACAGAAGGGAACAATCTTCTTTGTAAGAAAACAATGAAAGCCCTCCCCCCCCCCCCCTTGACAAGTTTTTCAGGTTTTTCCCTTATCTTAAGAAGATTGTCCCTCTCTGCAATCTACCTGGGCACCTCCCTTCTGCTCTGGCTGAACAGTGTTACATCATTAAAAGGGGTGGGAGGGGGATACTTTGTCATTGAATTACTCTAGAACTACAACTCTGACAGAATTGAAATAACACTCTCCAAAGTCCAAATACTATGATGATTAATTAGAGCTGCTTTTATTATGAAACATTACTATCCCTTTAACCCCTTAACGACCCTTGACGGTCATAGTACGTCAAGGGTCAATTTGACTTAACGACCGATGACGTACTATGACCGTCATCAAGTTCCGGGCTCCCCCCGCGGCTGCACGCCGTTCGGGGAGTCCGGAACGCAACGGAGCAAAAAAAATGTTTTTGCTCCGTGGTCGTTGAGTCGCGTCCGCGGCCGGATTCCCCGGTCGTTAAGGGGTTAAGCTGCGGTCTGAGAGAGGGCTGACTTTTATTGATCATATTGTTCACCGATGTAAATTTGGTGATGTTGCAGGAAATGTATTGTGAACTAAAATCCTTCTTTGGCCAAAGTCATGTTTTTCTCAAGTGTATATAATAGCTGTATTTATCAAGAAAAAAACTAGAGTAATTCTGAGGCAAAGTGCTAAATTAGGAGCAATCACCAGAGAAACCAATTGAGATTGTTAACCTCACTGCCCCATAATCTCTCCAGCTTATCTTTAAAAATGTAGCCTTGAGCTCCAAGTATCAATGTTAAAGTTATTGCAGGAAAAGTCAGTCTCCTTTAGCCAAATGCATGTTGTTACTTGGTTTACTAGTGTACAATACAGTAATAGCTTGTATGTTCCTTTTCTAAATTGGTGGAATTAAAGAAAATGTTCTGTGAAGTATTAAGCTCAATTTACTTTGGTTAGACACAACACTGGTATAATAAGTATTCAACAAAAGGTTTGTTACATTTGTTTTTATTTTTAGAAAAAAAGCTTACATCTGTCTGATAGAGAGAACACAATTGTATACAGCTAGCTTTTCCATATGTATTCACCAAAGTAACATCCTTTCCATGGTACATTTTATCTCCAAACTCCTTCCCTACATGCAGGGCAAGTTTGCCAGGCACCAGGTCCCAATTTCTAGTCACATTGGTGACCTGGAATTTGTAAAATCCTGTGTTAACCTAAGCAATTAAATTGATATGAGATTAAAGTGGAACTACCAACCCAAGTAAAGTTAAACCCCAAAAGTTACTTATCTGGCAACTAGCTGAAGAATAGTACTAGTCGCCAGAATAATTACCTCCTGTACTGACAGCCAGGAAACAGCGCAGACATCTTTGCAAAGTGACGTCTGCACGCCGGCGCTGTCAGTCCCAGTCTTCTCTAGGAGGCGTTGCTAGGTACTGGAAGAGACAGAAGGCGCAAGAACGCAGATTAGTTTAAAGTGCTGTTGCCTGGCCGTCAGTCTCGGGAGCAGTAGAATTTAGCTATGAGGAGGTAATTATTCTGGAGACTAGTACTATTGTTCAGCTAGTCGCAGGTAATTTTTGGGGTTTAACTTTACTTGTGTTGGTAGTTCCACTTTAAGAGTCGCTCCACACAGCGAAGGAAACTGGTTGGGGCCAAAAGAAAAATGAATGACTACTTATATATTAAAAATAAATCTCAAGTTCTGGATGAATCGGTAAAAGTAACAAGTCTGTTCTCTTATTTTTCTATATTACTTTTTGGTGTCGATTTACACTGAACAGCGAAAAAAACACATAAATCAGTCATACGGCAATATTAATATCCAATAAAACATGTAAAAATTATATAAAAATGGTTACAATGCAAAAGATTCAATAATGCATAAATAAGGGTAATATATATATATATATCTATACATACATACAGACACAGACCAATAATTACAAATATGTTCTCACAAAGTACTTGCAAACAGTACAATGCAAAAATAATATTAAACAGAAAAATACTAAATCATAGTCAGTATTCATATCACACGTTTGCTTGCCAGTGTTATATTGACCACTGCTGTAAAGTTAATCATTATGAGGTAAGCATTCTCCATTCAAATCACCCACAAAACTGTAGTATGAAGATAACCAGCTATAACAGTGACTGCTGCAGGGTGGGGTTGATTTAAATCAAGTCTATTTAAATCATGATTTAAATCACTAGTCAGTAATACTCGATTTAAATCGTTTTTAAATGCAAAAACTCAGTCTTGCTGGTAGTTAAAACCATCAATATTTACAACCAGGTGAAGTCATATTTAGAATATAATATGTCAGATTAGTAAAACAGCAATATCAGAATAGATTTAATAGATTAATCACTCATATTTGGAACATATAATAAAATGTAATAAAATATAATTGCATGTCTATACAGCCTCAGGTACATAAGCTCTATTTCATGCTGAATAACCTTTAAACTATAACGTATCTTAAACAGAAAACTATCTTTAGATACATTTTTCCTCCAAAAGCATTTCATTAAAATAACTTTGATTTAAATAAATAAATTAAAAAAAAAATAAAAAATTAAAAAAAAAAAAAATCAGTTTTGATTTTTTTTTTTTTTATTCATTAATTTTCATCCACCCTGGACTGCTGTAACGGCAATCAGGGATTAAAGGGACAGTAATGTCCCATAAACTTGTTTTTAAGAGCTTTGTAGAGCTTAAAAAATATAGGCTAAATGCCATAAATCTTACCTCTCAAACAGCTATGGTTTGAGAGATATCATCCGCTAAAGTTCCTCTTCTCCTTTACAGCTGACAGAATGAGATCCATGTTGACCGACACGAGGAGGCTCTCCAGCAGAGCAGTAACAGCGAGATTTAACCCCTTAGCGACAATGGACGTACATGTACGTCCTCTGTGACTGTCACTTAGTGACAGAGGACGTACATGTACGTCCAGGAAATCCGGATCCCCGCGCGGCTGCACGCCGTTCGGGGACTCCGGATTCTTCTGAAGAAAAAAAAAAAAAAAATGTTAGACGGGGATAGTAATGTTTCATAAAAACAGCAGCTCCAATTCATCTTCATAGTATTTGAGCCATAGAAAGTGTGATTTCAATACCGACAGAGTTGTAGTTCAAGACTAATAAAATGATAAAGTATCCCCCTCCCGCCCATTTTACCTAGTGTAACACTGCTCACCTCAGATGTGGAATCTGGTTGCTTGACCAGACAGATAACAGAAAGGGACAATCTTCTTACTGTGGGAACAATGAAAACCCTGCCCCCCCTTGACAAGTTTTCAGCTTTTTCCCTTATCTTAATTGAAGATTGTCCCTCTCTGCAATCTATCTGGGCACCTCCCTGCTGCTCTGAGGTGAGCAGTGTTACACTAGTAAAAGGGGCGGGAGGGGGGTACATTATTATTCAATTACTCTTGAACTACAACTCTGACAGAACTGAAATAACACTCTCCAAGGCCCAGATACTATGATGGTTAATTAGAACTGCTTTTATTATGAAACATTACTATCCCTTTAAGTCCCCCATGCTCAACTGGTTTCTCCATTAGCTTTATCAAAAGTGAGCCGTGTCACAAAGTCTGCTCCTTTTAGGTTAGCTGCTCTGCCCACAAAAGTGTGTTCCATATTGGAATTTGGTAACAAATAATCTTGCTTATACAACAGTACAATCTATAGCTCAAAGCTTCTCATTACACACAGTTGTTTCATCAGGAGTGACTGATAGGAAAGCAATGTTTGAAAATCATATTTATAACTTACCCTGTAAGTTTGGGCTGTTCTGAAGCAGCCCAAACTTACAGGGCAAGTTATATACCACAATAACACATCTAATTCCATATTTTTTTTCATATATATATCTATCTAATATGATTAAGGCTCATGTTAGAGCCAAAAGGTTACACTGCTAAATAAGTGTGTTCGTAAACGTTCCTGTTGACTGCCAATCCTTTGTGATACACACACCATATTATATACTGGTCCACAAATTTCTAATCAAACTCCTCAAAGTGTTAGTAATGTCCAACAAAAAGTTTTTTTTTGCATTTAGAAGAGCTTAAAAAGCTCAGGTAAATGGAAAAAAAAAAAAAAAAAACAAAAAACAAAAAAAAAAAGGGAGAGAGAGAGAGGGAGAGGGGGAGGGAGAGAGAGAGAGGGGGAGGGAGAGAGAGAGAGGGGGAGGGTGAGGGAGAGAGGGGGAGGGTGAGGGAGGGAGGGAGGGGGAGGGAGAGAGAGAGGAGGGAGAGAGAGAGGGGGGAGAGAGAGAGGGGGGAGAGAGAGAGGGGGGAGAGAGAGAGGGGGAGGGAGAGAGGGGGAGGGAGAGAGAGAGGAGGGGAGAGAGAGAGGAGGGGAGAGAGGGGGGGGAGAGAGGGGGAGAGAGGGGGAGAGAGAGAGAGGGGGAGAGAGAGAGAGGGGGAGAGCGGGGGGGGGGAGCGGGGGGGGGGGAGAGCGGGGGGGGAGAGCAGGGGGGGGAGAAGGGGGGGGGAGAGCGGGGGGGGAGAGGGGGTGAAACAGTGGTATCTGTACATTATTGAACCCTAATGGGTTAACCCATTGAGTGCCAGAAGGGTAAGCAAAAGACTGCAAAGCAAGATTCAGTCCAGCGAAAAGACTCCATGCAGTGCAGGGATATCTGAAGATCCAAGGATTTCCGGTCCAGCTCTGGATGATATGTCTCTGAAGTTCCCTCTTGTGCACCGGTGAGTAAGGCACAGCTTCTAGTGTTAACACTAGTCTGCCCAGCACTCTCATACTTGTGTCCAAGGGCTACTCCAGGGCCTGAGGCGCATCCTGCATTACCAAAAGGATTTTCTCCTCCAGTAGGAAAACCCTCCCCTGGCTAGTGTCGAACTTCATCCCTAGGAAAGCTAGTTCCTGGGAAGGTACTGGGTGAGTACTTGAGCATGTTCAAAATCCACCTGTGGTGGACCAGAAGCCGAGCACATTCCTGAATGTGATAGACCAAGAGCTCCTCAGATGGATTCTTAAGCAAAAGGTCATCCTGATAGGGTGTCATGGAGATATCCTAGGTATGAATGAAGGCCGCTAAAGCTCCCGTGACCCTGGTGAACACGCCAAGGGCAGAAGCCAGGCCAAATCGCAGAGCTATGAACTTGTAATGATCCGAGCAGTAGGCAAAATGCAGATAGTGTTGGCTGTCCTGGTGGATGGGGATGTGCAAATACACACCCTGAAGGACAAGAGATGCCAGATACTCCACAGGGCAGATTGCTGCGATGATGAAACACAAAAATTCCATCTTGAAGAGCGCAGTCACCACATATTTGCTGAGACATTTCATGACCAAGATGGGACCACAAACGGGTTGGAATAGAAACCTGAACCGTACTACTCTGAGAGAGTACCTCTTTGGCTAGCAGTGAGTCCACTGCTTCCAGACACAGTCTTACATTGTCTGGCTCTTTGGGCACCCTGGACAAAAAGAAACAAAATGGTGGAAGGGTGCGAAATCTATGCGGTACCATGCCGAGACTGCCTGCAAAAGTCATTGGTCTGCCACCGAGGACTCCCAGGTGTCTCAAAAGAGGCAAAGACACCACCCCATTGGTAAATGTGGACCAAGATTCCATAAGCCATGCAGAACATTGTTTGACAGACTTGGTGCTTGGAGCTGCTCACTTGCACTGCCACTGCTGTCTAGTCTTGGTGGAAGAGCACCCGCGGAAGGCCTGCAAAGCTTGCACCATAGTTAGACATTTCGGGACATCTGAGGCAACAAAGTTCTCTTGCCAAAAGCAGCATCACTAATTATCTGCTTCAATTTAGGTCCAAACAGGGACTTGCCCTTAAAAGGCAAGGAAACCAGTGACTTTTTGGAAGACTGATCTTCACACCAAATCTTAAGTCTGTGTGTTGCACAGTAACCGAGAACCTTGGTGGACAACCGGACCGCCTCAAAAGTATCAGGTACACAAGTGTTGGCCTCTTTAATGTTGGACAAAAGAACCAACAGGACATCACTGGAAACCATACAACTTCTGTAAGCTGTTCACCCCAAACATCAACTTCCCTATTAACCCAGGTAGAGGCAAAGATCGGTCTAAGTGCCGTGCAAGTGGTCACAAAATTGGCCCTGAGAAGAGAATCCAGTTTCTTATCTGCATCTTCCAAAGACAAGACAGTAGTATTGGCCAACGTGGAGACAGGGAGATGCACTGTTGGAGGAGAGGACCACTGCACTAAAGATGCCTCTGAAAAGGGGTACAGTTTAGAAAACCTCTTTGTAACAGACAGCCGTTTCCCTAGGGTCTTGCACTCATCCAGGAGGATCTGATCCAGAGTCGCATTAGGAGGGGAAAAAAAAAAAAAAAAAATTAATTATATTATATTATATATATATATATATATATACACACATATACATACACACCACTGGAAGACACCCATAGAAGAAGACCCTATTCAGAGGTGTCTGAGACCTCTAATGAGTCCCTCAGCTGAGGGAAGGGGTTGGTCTCATAGTAGTTCCCATAGGAGAAGGAAGAATCCATACCCTCAAATTCCCCATCAGACAATTCATCCTCTGAGAAGGCCCCTAGGATGTGAGGAACACAGAGAAATAGGTGCATTGTATTGAACAGGGGACTTCCAAGATTGGCTCTTGTTCAGTGGTGAAGGGCCCCCCGTTGGGGTAGAAGGAAGCACAGTACACGAAGGGCAGAGATCCAGAATACTCTCTAGAAAGCCCAGAGGAACAGTAAGCAAGGGGGCTAAGGGACTTCTCTGGCAGGCGAAGGTTTAATCTGGACAAGGGGAGTATGCACCTCTGAGTAGGATAAGCAAGAGAAGTAAAATGGTGACTGCAAAACAGGCTGCCAATAGGAAGAAAGCCAGCAAAACGGACATTCCAAGAAATGTAGTTTTCTCAGTTGCAGTTGCCTAGCAGCACATACAACTCTGGCCATGGATCGCCACGGGCCCCCAAGACACTCAGGACATGAACCAGATGAAAAGGCATGAGGAGAGAAGAAAAGAGACTTCTGCATGTCAAACAGGTGCAGAGTTGTGTCCCAGAGAAGTTTGCACATAGAAGTCAATGGAGCAAATATGGAAGCTCATGCACCCATTCTTAAAGGGACCACAACACAATTTTGGGCAGCAGTAACAAAGTCTGCTAGAAACCCAAAAATCCCAGGGAACATGAAAGGAGTGCCTAAATAATGGACCACGCTGCCTCCAAGCGAAGTGAAAACCAGCAGAGATGTGGTTAACCCAGGGAAACTGCAGCCACCTTTGCCCCAAGAACAAGCATAGGACTACTAAAGTAATATAAATACCCAACATGAATGCAGGGGCCCCAGGGCACAGAGAAAGCCTCTGTATGGAGGCACACAAGGTAGGGCCAATATGAACCACAGCACTCAAAGGGTTACTCACCAATCTTCAGTCTTACCATTGTGAAAGTAAGCAAAGCTCCAGAGAGACTCTGCTTGGGCTGCAAGATGCCTTCCACAGGGCTGCAAGGGTTCACACACAGCACCTGTAAACTGGTCAATCCACTCCAGGGTCTCTGTTCCATTCACTCTCTTCAGAGGACACATTCATACTGTGCAGTGTAGGGCAGGGTAAGGTTGAGGTGGAGGAGTGGCAGGGAGTCTCCCATCTTCAAGACTGTCTTGAGATGTGTCCTGACCTACAGAGGAGGAGGGAGTAAACCCCCATGGTACTTGTGTTCCATAGTGGACATAAGAGAAGAGGAGTATCCAGGACATACTTGAAAATAAAAGACTCTCAATGCATACTTACTGGTAATATATAACTATGCAACCACAGCACAATTACAGAAAGTGTTGAAAACCAAAACTACATAAGCAGCCACCTTTAGAACATAGGACACAAGAGAAATGAAGCATTGAGTGCAAAATAAGCAAGAACACAACAGCAGTGGTTTGCCAAGTAACAGCAGGGACATAAGAGAAAGGGCCATAGCACTCAAAGGGTTAAATTACCTGTCTTCAGACTCTGATTCTAAAATGTAGAAGTTCCCAGGAGAGGCAGAGATTTGTAATAAAGTCAACCCCCAAAGGGAAATGGTCCAGAAATACACATGTGACCTGGCCAATCTAACTCCATGGAAGCCAGTTAATGGGAGTTTAAACTAATGGGTGATTACCGTAAAATCTCAGGTATAATACACACCTGTGTAAAATACGCAGGCACATATTATACACAAGATTTTAGGGGAAAACAAGAATGCCAATGTATAACAAGCACCCTTGTTTTCCCCTGTCACACAAAAAATAAAATCCCATTGCAGCACTGCTTTCCTCCCTCCCCAGTTACCCATAGCCTCCTCTACCCCTTGCATTAGATCTATGAGTATTGCCCTTGAAGTCCTCATAAGCCATTATGATTGGCTACAAAGACGAGGTCCTGACAGGACCATGCTGGAAGAGGGTGACAGATGCAAGCATGCCGCCTGCTGGGACCCTGTCTGCGAATTTGGACGAACTACAGAGTGGTAGAGGCGGCTATGGGTAAGCTGGGAGGGAGGGAGAAAGTGCCGCAATGGGAATTTTTTCTTTATTATAATTTATCTCGTGTATAATATGTAGCCCCCACTTCACTTAAGGTGAAGAAGTGCAAAATTGTGCATATTAGATGCAAGATTTTATGGTATGCATCACCATATATAACCACAAAATTAAAATTGAAGTCTTAAAACTAAAAGTAAGTGAACAGGGGCAACTTGCACTTTCCCTGAGGCAGATCACTTAAAACAGAGGGGTGGGGGGTAAGGACTGAGGGAAGTGGGGGAGTCTCTGCCTCAAAGGACCTGCCTTTTTTGAATGCCCTATACTTTGGATGAGAACTTTTGGACCATGGTTCCTGTGTTCAACATTGGAAGTAAGAGAAATAAAATAAACCGTCCCTGGAGAGCCAAACTCGCTGTCAAATTACCGGCCAATTTATCTGCTCTAGTTCGCCTCCAAGGTCCTCGAGCATCTCACATATAACCGGCTGACTAGATTTCTCTGCTCCCATTCCCTGCTAGATCCCTTGCAATATGGATTCCGCCCTCATCACTCCACTGAGACTGCCCTCACACTAAAGTGGCCAATGACCTGCTCTCCACAAAGTCGAAAGGCCACTACTCCCTACTCATTCTCTTGAGTGCTGCTTGGGGGTCACATTTGACTCTGCCCTATCCTTCATTCGTCACATCCAGTCAATCTCAAACTCATGCCGCCTCCACCTCCATGGCATCTCTAGAAACCGACCCTTTCTCACACAAAACACTACCAAAATTCTAATCAAAACACACATGTCCCGTCTTGACTACTGTAACTCATTACTAACTGATCTTCCACTCACTCGACTAACCCCACTACAGTCCATAATGAACTCTGCTGCAAGGCTAATCTACATCACTCATCGCTTCTCCAATACCAAACCCCTCTGGATACCTACACGTGCTCCCACTAGCAAACAGAATTAAATTAAAAATCCTGGTGCTAACTTACAGAGCCCTCAACCAACACCGCACCCCCTATATTTCATCTCTCATTTCCAAATACACTCCCACTCGCCATCTTCGCTCTGCACACGACCTTCTGCTATCCACAGCTCTTATTACATCCTCCCACTCCCACCAACAGGACCTCTCCAGTGCTGCACCTCAGCTATGGAACTCCCTCACCCCCGCCCAATCAGACTCTCCCCCAGCCTTCAAATCTTCAGACGCTCCTTGAAAACTCACCTCATGAGGGAAGCCTATCAACTGCCTCCATAAACATTATCACCAAGGATCACCCTTGTCTGGACCACTGCACTCAACAGCACTTCTCTCTCCCACCCACTGACTGGCAGTTCATGTGGCAGGAGGCACTTACACCCAACAGCACTTACTCCTTCTGTGTCCAACCTTCCTTCCTCTAGAATGAGCTCTCACACGCAGGGTCCTCTGACCCTTCAGTTCTCCACATTTGATTGTACCCTTTAATAACTCTGTATGTCTATTCCCAATTGTACAGCGCTGTGGAATTAATTGACACTACATAAATAAATAAAAAATTAGGACTTAACTATGCTAGAGTGGTCTCCAACTCATTCCTAGCATTTAAGGTATTAAAAACAGTACTTTAAAAAAATGATTTTTTTTCCCCTCTTTCCCTTACAGTGCAGTTGGTTTGCACCAGAACTGCACTACTTTGCTTTTATACACAAAGCCCTTTTTTTACGGAGGCGAGTACACAAATGGAAAGTATTGCGAGTGGTATCAATATGTCACTTCAGGTTACATTATGGATTAAATATTCAAAGCAAATGATTGTCCAACTGTTTGGCACAAAACACATTATTGAAACTTGGATATCAACCTTTTGAAATGATGGAAAATATTTACTAAAACTTGATTTATAACTAGGTTCTAAACAGAGTATATAAAAGGTAGTTACTTGTCTTTGGAGATGAGGCTGTATCATTGAGTACTGAGGTCCGTTGTGACGAGGAACGCCTGGCATTCTGGAAGCATTTTGTGCTGCATTCTGTGCCATCCTCATCTGATGTGCCTGGAAAGGGCCGCAGTTCATGTTATTCCTCTGCATTGTCTGCACACTGATTAATCTTGGAGGCTGAAATACAATTGAATGCATTGGTATTACTTTTACAGAAACATTCTGGACTTAAGTGCCTGAACCATATATTCTTGTTAGACACATTGAAGTGCAAAACAAATTTAAAATATTGTATAAAAAATGCACCATTCAAAGAATACAGAACAGAAAAAGGAACATCACAGAAACACATACTGCTGCTTTAAAGCAAATAAAGTTGAATTCTCACCTCCCAGAACGTTATTGAAATTTAAATTGTGGTGTGCAATAAAGCTTCACTTCTATATATAATTATTATATATATATATATATATATATATATATATATATATATATATATATATATATATATATATATATATATATATAATGTGTGTGTGTTCCAACAGGCCCCATAGTCTGCAACACCACCAAGCAAGCGATCTCCAAACAGGTCAGGGACAAAGATGCCGAGACGTACAGATCAGGGTTGGGTTATAGAAAAATATCCCAAACTCTGAACATCCCACCGGAGCAGCATTAAATCCATTATTAAAAAATGGAAAGAATATGGCACCACAACTAACCTGCCAAGAGGAGGGCTGCCCACTAAAACTCATGGAGCAGGCAAGGAGGGCATTAATCAGGGAGGAAACAAAGAGACCAAAGATAGCCCTGAAGGAGCCTCAAAGCTCCACAGAGGATATTGGAGAATCTGTCCATAGGACAACTTTAAGCCGTACACTGCAGAGCTGGGCTTCATGGAAGAGTGGCCAGAAGAAAGCTATTGCTTAAAGAAAAAAATAAGCAAACACGTTTGCCAAAAGGCATGTGGCAAACTCCCCAAATATATGGAAGAAGGTACTCTGGTCAGATGAGACTAAAATTGAGCTTTTTTGGCCAATAAAGAAAATGCTATGTAGGGCACAAATCCAACACCTCATCACCCTGAGAACACCATCCCCACCCACAGTGAAGCATGGTGGTGGCAGCATCATGCTGTGGGGATGTTTATCATTGGCAGAGACTGGGACACTAGTCAGAATTGAAGGAATGATAGATGGTGCTAAACACAGGGAAGTACTTGAGGGAAACCTGTTTCAGTCTTCCAGAGATTTGAGACTGGCACAGAGGTTCACCTTCCAGCAGGACAATGACCCTAAGAATACTGCTAAAGCAACACTTGAGTGGTTGAAGGGGAAATACTAATATTTTCATTTTTAATTGTTTTTATTTAAAAGTCTTGGAATGGTCTAGTCAAAGCCCAGACCTCAATCAAATTGAGAATCTGTGGTATGACTTAAAGATTGCTGTACACCAGAGGAACTCATCCAACTTAAAGGGATAGTAATACTTCGTTTTAACTTTATTTTATTTTGTAGGCATTAAAAAAAACATGAAGAATGATATAAGTCTTATCTCGCAAACCTTTATGGTTTATGAGATATTCACAAGCAAAGTTCCCCTCCTGCCCCTTTTACCTAGTGTAAGCAATCTCTTCTAAGATGAGGATCTGGTTGTATGACCAGACATAACAGAAGGGGACAATTTTCTTTGTATGAAAACAATGAAAGCCCTTCCCCCCTTTGACACGTTTTTCAGCTTTTTCCCTTATCTTAATTGAAGATTGTCCCTCTCTGCAGTCTACCTGGGCATCTCCCTTCTGATCTGGTTGAACAAGGAGGGGATACTTTGTTTGTGAATATCTCTTAAACCATAAACGAAGTATTACTATCCCTTTAAAGGAGCTGAAGCAGTTTTACCTTGAAGAATGGGCAAAAATCCCAGTGGCTAGATGTGACAAGCTTTTAGAGACGTACCCCAAGAGACTTGCAGTTGTAATTGCTGCAAAAGGTGGCTCTACAAAGTATTGGGGGGGGGGGGGGGTGAATAGCTATGAATGTTCAATTTTTCATTTTTGTTTTTTTTTCTCTTATTTCTTCTCGGTTTCACAATAAAAAATATTTTGCATCTTCAAAGTGGTAGGCATGTTGTGTAAATCAAATGACACAACACCCCCAAAAATCCATTTGAATTCCAGGTTGTAATACAACAAAATAGAAAAAATGCCAAGGAGGGGTGAATACTTTTGCAAGGCACTGTAGCAATAATTGGGTTAAAAAAAAATCCTAAAATAATTGCCCTCCCTCTTGTGGGGCAACAGGTTTATTCCATAACTGCTCATATAATTTGCTATCTGCAATTAGTTTGATTTACAATTCTGTTGCAAATCAACTGCACCACAGGGGACAAAACTTCCAGAAATCCACCTGATTTAAAGAGAAATTACTTTAAAGTGATAGTAATACTTCATTATTACCATCCCCCATGCTGTAGACCTTAAAATTCTGAATTCAACTATATCAGTGGCATCTCTCAAACCTTTATCGTTTGAGAGATATCAGCTTTCAAAGTTCCTTCTTTGTCTTTCCCCTGACATCAGCATTCTAGCAAGCACACGTGGAAGACCATTTTAGTGAATTATTTCTGTTTCTATAACAAGATCTCAGCACTGCTGAAGAGCCGCCGCCGGTCCCAAGACCAGATTCCCCTTCTCTCAGCTAGAACACTGACGTCAGAGGAAAGAAAAACTTTGAAAGCGGGTATCTCTCAAACCATAAAGGTTTGAGAGAGGCCGCTGGTATCGTTGAATTCAGAATTTTAAGGGCTACAACACGGGGATAGTGATAATGAAATATTACTATCCGTTTAAGGTGTTAAAGAGACTCAAACAATTGGGAATTTTATGGATTAACCCTTTGAGTGCAAAGCAATTTGTTGTGTACCCCTCTGGCACTCAAAAGGTTAAATATTCAAAGCAAATGATTTTCCAACAGTGCTGCACAAAACATTTTTCAAAACTGAATATCAACCTTTCGAAATTATGGAAAACATTTACTCAAACTTTATTTATAAGCGGGTTCTAAACAAAGTATATAAAAAAGTAGTTACTTGTCTCTGGAGATGAGGCTGCATCATTGACAATGACATAAATCACTCCACAAGCCAACAGTTTTGTTACATACTTTACAGTAAAAAAAATCCACACTACTTTCATTAGGTCAACCAAGCATGCTAAGGGCGGGGGGGGGGGGGGTGAAGAGGTAAGAAGTAGGAAGAGTGCATGGACACGGTGGTAGTTAAGTCGTACTACAAAAACTGACTGTGGCCATGGTTCTTGCACTACCACCGCCAGTACTGGTACTAAGCCTTTAAACACTTAAAGGGATAGTAACACTTCGTTTTAACTTTATTTTATTTTGTAGGCATTAAAAAAACATGAAGAATGATATAAGTCTTATCGCTCAAACCTTTATGGTTTATGAGATATTCACAAGCAAAGTTCCCCTCCCCGCCCCTTTTACCTAGTGTAAGCCATCTCTTCTCAGATGTGAATCTGGTTGTATGACAGTACAGATAACAGAAGGGGACAATTTTCTTTGTATGAAAACAATGAAAGCCCTTCCCCCCTTGATAAGTTTTTCAGCTTTTTCCATTATCTTAATTGAAGATTGTCCCTCTCTGCAGTCTACCTGGGCACCTCCCTTCTGATTTGGTTGAACAGGGGGGGGATACTTTGTTTGTGAATATCTCTTAAACCATAAAGGTTTCAGAGATAAGACTTATATCATTCTTCATGTTTTTTTAATGCCTACAAAATAAAATAAAGTTAAAATGAAGTATTACTATCCCTTTAAGACGACAAGGAATGGAATTCTATTAGTCGAGGATGATTTAACAGTGAGCTCAACTGCCACAAACAATGTTCTATAAAGCCCTTTAAATGGATAGTAATGTCTGTTTGTATTACAATATAATATTGTAGCTAATAAAGCAATAAACTAAACAATGTAAGTCCCATCCAAAGATAAAGTTCCCCCCTCCCGCACCTTTCAGAGACATCAGCACTCTAGCTCACAGAAGCTGATCCTGGTCCCGCGAGCAGCAGAGTCTCTTCAGCAGGGACGGGAACAGCAATACATAGAAAGAATTCCTTCATTGAGACGGTATTCCTGGTTTGCAAGCACACTTTGCAGACTCTTCCAATGAAGTATTTCTTTCTATATATCGCTATTTTGGTTCTGCAGAAGAGCCACCGGGCAGTCACATGACCAGGATCTGCTACTGTCCACAGAGCGCTGACGTCTATGAAAGAGGCAGGAGAGGGGAACTTTAGCTCAAATTGACATGGGACATAGCTTATTCTATTAATATTTTTAATGGCTACAATATTAAAATGTGTTAAAATGAACCATTATTATCCCTTTAATACTCTTCTACCTCCTCTAAAATCATGGGTGTTGGCATAGTTTTCCTTGGCAAGAGAAGGACTGTGCAGTTGAGAACTGAGGCAATATGCTTCATTTCTGCCGATTCACTGTTTGCTAGGGTACTACTGTCAACAGTGGCAGTTTCGAGGAGAACCCAGAGGGCACAGGAGGACAACAAAGGAGATCCCTCTCCAGGCTCTAGCACAAGTTGACAACTATTACACAGGTTTTAACATCAGAGTTTTGGGAGGGTTGCACTTGCGTTACACACTTGTGTAAGATTTGGCCTACATAGTTTTCATTGTTGGAAAAGGACAAGAGGCTTAATGACAGCACCTCCCTTCCAGTGGGGATGGTTCAACATATTTAACATGTATTTCAGGGTATTTATACACCTTTAATAGGGCTGGTGTGCCAAGCTGTGACCCCTCCTTCCCCACTCTTCAAAGCCTTGTCAAACAGTGTGTTCAGCTGCACAGTCCTTGTATGTATCTCTCTCAACTTGAATTGGTTAGAGATAAGAAAGCGCTCATACCATCTTCTTTATCACCACCAACACCAGTAAATTCCTCCTCCACTTTGCGTTAAAAAGTACGACAGAGGGCCCTGTCATAACACTCATCACATGCAGCAGAAGGATCACGTACAGGCAAGCTGCACTGCGCTGCTACTGCACAGAGCCAAATCTAACATTACCCTTATTAGAAGATTATCCCTAGTCCATAGAAATGTTGTATAGGTAGCAGCAGCATCTGCTGAGCTGAATGGGCTCTCACTATTGTTGATGCCGTTTGTGGATTTCTCCACATCAGCAGTGTACCTCCAAAAAACATGTTGCAAAAGCTGCTCTCTCAAATCACCGCCTCTGTCTTCAACTAATCCTCGCAGAGAACAACTTTAGATCTAGTGAGTAGACCTGTACACACGGAAATAATAGAGTGCACTGTGAAGAACTTCAGATCCTCAAAGGTCACTACAATTATTCTTTAACACAGGTTCTCACATGACATTGCGGGAAGTGAATGCAAAAATGCCACCTGCTGAACAGATATTGAAACACTGCTCGTTTAAGCAACTGAGGACCAAAGAAGTCTGTGATGAAGTACCTAGCCCTCAAGAGGTTAAACTGAACTTATTGCTAGGGTATAATTTACCTTTAAAAGACAAAGACATGTACGGATACAGCCTTTTGGACAAACCCCTTTCCCATTGTACTTGCCTGTTGATGCATGACTTGAGGGGCAGATGGTCTCTGGAGCTGTCCAGGTGGTTGGGCTATCCTCATTTGTTGGAGCTGCTGATGTTTCTGAGCATACACTTGCTGCTGCATATGCTGAAGGCGGAGTTGTGCTAAATTAATTTGTGCAGGGGCTTTGTTTACATGATTTGTTCCCTGGGGAACCTGGCCAACCACCACATTGGGTGTGAAACCAGTAGTTTGCTTATTTTCAACAACAAGGTTACCTGCAGAAAACAACAAGGTATCTCAGTCAAGAGTTCAATTCCAGGAAGCAGCAGTGTTTGATATCACAAAATAATTGATAAGAATGTAGATACATTTCCTTCCAGTATTAAATAGGAACTAACATTTTCTAAAAACTACTCCCATTTCATTGCTATGATTATAAAATCATAATGGTCACTGAATTTGTATGGCACTGACCACCCTTTTAGTCCCTAAAGGTTTAAATAGGCTCATGCAATCTGCCTCTTTTACATACTGCAAAACACCTGCAGGCTTGGCATATTACCTCTAAGGACCATATGTTCAAAGAGGCAGCAAAATAGCTTTTGTTGTTTGTAAGGACTTTTCAAAGTACAGTGCCGTTGGGATTATTAATATTTTCACAGTGTCGGTTGTGATTGGAAATATGTAATTTGTTCTGACTGAAATAGTCATATGTAACGACAAAAAGTGTCTTAAAAAATGTCTTAAAGGGATGATAATGTTTCATAATAAAAGCAGCTCTAATTAATCATCATAGTATTTGGACCTTGGAGAGTGTTATTTCAATTGTCAGAGTTGTAGTTCAAGAGTAATTGAATGATAAAGTATTCCCCTCCCGCCCCTTTTACTGATGTAACACTGCTCAGCCAGAGCAGAAGGAGGTGCCCAGGTAGACTGCAGAGAGGGACAATCTTCAATTAAGATAAGGGAAAAACATGAAAAACTTGTCGGGGGGGGGGGGGGGGGGGGGGGCTTTCATTGTTCTCATAGGAAGAAGATTGCCCCCTGCTGTTATCTGTCTGGTCTTACAATCAGAATCCACATCTGAGAAGAGATGGCTTACACTAGGTAAAAGGGGTGGAAGGGGAAACTTTGCTTGTGAACATCTCTCAAACCATAAAGGTTTGAGAGATAAGACTTATATCATTCTTCATGCTTTTTTTAATGCCTACAAAATAAAGATAAAACGAAATATTACTATCCCTTTAACTAATGACAAAAAATGTCTTAACTAAAGACAAAAATTCTCACATTCAGAACTTCACATTTCCTCCACTTTTATCTTAACGTACAAATTTTGTCTTTTGCAAAACTTTGTCATTAGTTACCACAAATTTTCTTTTCCTCTATAGGACACTGGAGAATAGTTTAGCCACATCCTTGCCCCGCCCCTTTGCCCATCAATTCTGGAGTTGTGTTGTACACAATGGACATTACTAGTTTTCTGTCGTATACTCTATAGAAAATATGTTGTTCATGCATACAATTACTTATTTCTGTCTTACATTTTTTTGTTTTTACCCGTTTGAACATATGGCCCTAAAGTCTTATGACAAAGCCTGAGGACTAGAGCTTTGGGCCACCACAAACTATACAAGATTCTGTTACTTACAAGGGCATCACAACAGCAGTGCATATATTTCTATATACATTAATCGATTTTGTTTTCCTGTCCCAACAGTTCCATTAGAATCTCTTGTATAATATACACATTTTTACCTCATTTCACCTTTTGTTTCTTTTGTGGGCAGAGGGTGATAGAAAGGGGATGCATATTATACACCTGTACTACAATTTTACTTACAATCTCTAGTAAAATTTACACCTGTGTATTATACACCGATGCGTATTATACCTGAGATTTTTCTGTATATTCACCATTTCTGAGTCAGTGGCAGGAATTCTAGTATCTTGCATTAAAGGGATAGCAATGTCTTTTAAACACTAAATACTGTAAGCTATATATAAAAAAAAATAAAAATAAACTAAATGATCTCAGTCCCATCTCTCAAACCTCTATGGTTTGAGAGAGAAAACTTTTCAAAGTTTTCCCCGTTACTAATGTCAGCTGTAAAGCTGAGAGCAGGAGATGCGAGTAGGCCGACTTGAGACAACTCTTCAGCACAGCAGAGATATTGAAATCTAAAAAGAAATACTTCATTGGAACAGTCTAAAAAGTGTACATGGTTTGCAAGCACACTTTGTAGACCGTTCCAATGAAGTATTCCTTTTCAGATTTCGTTCTTGGCTCTGCTGAAGAGCTGCCTGTTGGTCCCGGGACTAGGATATCCTGCTGTCAGCTTACTTCATGGAAAGGGGAGGGAGGGGGAAACTTTAAAAACATTCCACTGAGAGATCAGACTGGAATTTTTTTTTTTTTTAAATAGCTAAAACCCTTTGAGCATGTTTTAGAATTACTCCTTCCTGATAAAGTTATATCTATCAGGATTTTCATCTTACCTGTTAAATCCTTTTCTCTTAGTCCATACAGGTTAGTGGTAACTTTCTGTAGGCGATCCGCCCCTTTAAATAGACAGGAACAATTCTAGAAATGATTGCAGGGGTTGGAGCCTACTTTCCCCTCCTTGGCTGCAGCTAGCCAACCAGCTCCAGAAGGATTTGAGACACTATTGACTAGATAGTGGAAAGGAAAGAACACTCCTGTGGGTATGACCCCGAAGGACCCCCACGGTCTGCCACAAGAGAGCCAAGCATGGTCCCTTGACAGGGTGGGAGACCTGTAACCTGTATGGACTAAGAGAAAAGGATTTAACAGGTAAAACTAAAATCCTCTTTTCTCTGTCATCCAATACAGGTTACTGGTAACTTCAGGATGTCCAACCATTGAGTTTCCCAGAGATGGTAACTAAGGCAAGGACCAGGCGCAAGGCCCCCAAAGTCACCAGAGCAGAGATAGCTCAACAAAACAAATTAAAGTGTTAGTAATGTCTAAAAAAAAAAACAAAAAAAAAACAACTTTTTTTGCATTTAGAAGAGCTCAAAAAGCTGATCTAAATGCAAAAAACCGTATCTCTCAAACCGCTACGGTTTAAGAGATACGGGCGTTTGAAGTTTGATTTCTCCTACTGACAGCTGTAAAGCTGTCAGCAGGAGATCCGTGTCGGTCGACACTGTGGCGCTTGAGAAGTGCCGGGATCTCGTTACTTACACGGAATTCCTTCAATGGAATGGTCTAAAACGTGTGCCTAGTGCATATCTAAGGGCATTGTCAGTTATGGTAATCTGCCTAATGGTGGTAATTCCATTTCTAAAAGAAAAATAAAGAATTTCTAAAACTATAGCAGAACCGTTCTCTTGCCTGTGTCTTCACCAAGGAGCTGGTTGGCTAGCTGCAGTCAAGGAGTAAAGGTAGGCTCCACCACCTGCAATCAATTCTAGAATTGTTCCTGCCTACTTAAAGAGGGAGATCACCTACCGAAAGTTACCAGTAACCTGGATGACAGAGAAATTTATATTATAATATATATATATATATATATATATATATATTATATAACATGGTAATAATTCTGGCTAAGCAGCTCGGTGCCAGATGGGGAGTTATTGATGCTAAAGTTGTTTAAAGGTGGTAGTTCCGCTTTAAGCAATACAGAGTTATTTGTGCCTGGATGACTAATGCTACGGAGCGCAGTACGTAGCTCAGTAGAGGTACATACCTCTAAATATACACGAGACCAGAAGCAGTCAAAAATCCATCTTAGAAAGAATATAGGATAATAACATTTGTGAATGAGCAAAAGGAAAAAAAAAATTGTATCAGCAGTTTGTCTGTGGATAATATGAAGTAACACGTTGCAATGAGCTGTGTCAGACTACAGTACCATTGAATTAAAGCGATAATAGTTTTACCCACTAGAATCAGTATGCTCAGACAAGTCAAGACCTGATATTTAGGGGAGAGAAAAAAAAAAAAAAAAAAAAAAAAAAAGCTTTAGAATATAATTTTTTCTTACATATTTGAAATAGTCATTCAAAACTGCCTAAGTGTCATGTTAATCAAAAGTTGTGTTATTCCTGGTAGAAGCAAACTGAAATTCTCCTGGCAATAGTGTGCTTAGATAGCAAATGAGATGTCACTGCAAACTTCATTTACATATTAACAAACACTGAATAGCATAATAATTCGCATAAGAAGCATCACTGGTACAGCATACATACATTTGCATATAGTCCCATGTATGAATATCTCCACAACTGCATATTTTGACAAACATGGCATACAGATAGTTTTTTATGACGTTTTCAAAAATGCTAAACTGAATAAAGGTGACAGGCCCCTAACAATAGACAAACAAATGTTAGGAGAGCACCCATCAAGCATGAACAAGATAAAATGTCTTGTTCTAGGCATGGTAGCCTCTCAGTGGTGCTACAACTCATGTTTTTCACTCCCATGTGCCATTGCAGAGAGGAAATTTCCATATTCATAGACTGGCCCTGCTCATAGGCAGTCCAGCTCCGAAATGTCAGGCAAATCCTCTTCACACGAGAGAGACAGCATAACCACAGCTGTACATTTCAACCTATGTAGGCCTCGTTGGTGTGGTGCAGCTGAATCCCACTAGGCACATGGAAGCAAGGGCCCATGCCTGGGATGCCCTTATACATCGGAAGACAAACAAATGTGAGGAGCAGTCTGATATGAATATGGAAATTTCCTCTCTGCAATGGCACATGGGAGTGAAAAACATGAGTTGTAGCACCACTGAGAGGTTAACCATGCCTAGAACAAGACACTATCTTGTTCGTGCTTGATGGGTGTTCCTCACAATTGTTTGTCCCCTAACAGAAACGTCGTACATCGGTAGTTAGCTGATGTTCCCGTGCAGAGGAGACTTGCCAGTCATTTTGGAAATGGACTGCCCTTTAGGGCAGGATTAGTCTAATAATGGCACTAGAGATCTAAACGTGATGCTTCTGAGTGATGACTAGCCTTATAACAGGCCATTGTGCTCTTCGTCCTTAGAAGCCTCTCACATTTTGCATGCTCAGCTCATTTTGTGGCGACCTCTCAAATTTATTTATTTATTTATTTTTTTATTTTTTTTTAAAGAACATCTCTACTTAGATCTAAAACTATGAAAAATATAACAAAGCAAATTCCATGTCTGAAAATGGAAACAAATAGGTTGCAAATTTAGCCCTGTAGCTCCCCCAAAACCCAACTTATGCATATGGGGCATTGCCCCACTCAGAGGAAGTACATGAATGCTAAAATGCATTTAAAAAAAATCTGCAAATATCCTGAGCTTGAAATCAACAGCTACACTGAAATATACATGTGAAAAAAGCAGACTGTTTTTCCTTGTGGGTTATAGGAGGGATTGGTGGTCAAGTGGTTGCGTGAAGAGTGAAAATACACCTAGAATTAAACAAAACCCTTGGTTGTCTACTTTTCAAAATTATATACTTTTAGCGAAACAGTTTTAAAGTGGAGCATTGCTAAACTGCCCCAAATGAGACACGGCACAAGTAAAGCAATCGTGAAAATTCCTGTCTGAAAATGGAAATCTGTTCCAAATTTGGGCTAGTAGTGCCCCAAAAACCTGACAAACCCATGCATATAGGGTATTACATACTTAGAAGCTGAACACTGCGGATGTTGGAAAAAAACAAAACAAAAAAAACCCATAAACATCCTGTGCTAGAAATCAATAGCAACACTAATTTAAGTGGGAAAAAATATGGTACATATTTTATGAAAAATAGCTGCATGAAAAGCTCCAAACTTCTACTGATGGATTACCCCATGTCTGCTTTTCTGAAACATTCTTTTATGAGGCATTTTTGGGTTCTGAAAAACTACATCTTGGTGCTCATCTTTACTTTTTACTTTACTAATATTTACTCTATAAGTGTGAAAAACATTCAAATACTAAGCATATGGGGTACTCCACATATTCAGTACAAGTAAATTAATATAAATAAATATATATATATATATATATATATATATTTATTTATTTATTTTTTTTTTATTTTTTTTTTTTAATCAGATGCACTAATTGAGTACAAGCCATGACAAGAAAATCTATGAAAAATGTTTTTAAATGTTTTCCTCTTTTTTTAATATTTAAAACAAACTGAATGATGGATAATACATATAGTGTATAATGTAGTATTAAAAGAAAGCTCTATTTGTACTTAAACATTATATAAATTGTGCCGGTGTACTAAATGAATAAGAGGTAAAATATGGTTAAACAATGACCTACTAAAAAGTCAAAAATTGCTTTAGTTGTCTAGTTTAAAAAAGCCCTCATCGTTAAGGGGTTAAAAGAGATCCATAAATTGACAATACTTCCATCTAATGAGAAAAATAGTCTAAGGTCTTTGCTCTGCATTTTATCTCTAGTCTGAGGAAACAAAACTCTCGTCCCCATTTCACAACTCTATCCACAATGTAATTTCCTTCTGTCTTCTCTCTCGCTCAGCTGAAATACATTTTTCCCCTCATCCATCACAACATCCTATCCATACTGTTTACTCTAATATAGGTTCCACACAGATACAACAATCATCACACTCCTTATTTTCGCTCTACATCTCAGCCTTCCTCTTTATTTGAACGTGCATTCCATAGCCGGGTTTCTGAGATATTTTAAAGTTATCATTAACAAGAAAATATGAAGAAAAGATAGGAGCACTGAGCAAATTAAACAAAAAAAAAAAAAAAAAACCCAAAAAACAGTAAATGAGATGTGGAGCAGTACAGAGACGAGAAGGAGGAGGCAGTTATAATGTATTAAGATTATACAGATGGAAAACAAGTGCACATTTCTCTTTCATGAAAGACTTATTGAGAAGTGAGAGATTATTGTAAACATTTCACTTTACTGACAGCTCTATATAGTGGGCAAACAACAAGAATAAAGCACTTAATAAATAAAAGACCATTTATCTTTTAATAATCATGACCAGTCTGGTAATATATAAGTTACAGAATTGTAACAGTTGTGAAAAGTTTGGTTGTTCCACCCTTACAATCACATCAGTCATCAGAAATAATCAGGACACTTCGTAATTGTACCATACAATTTGACAACACACCACACATCTTGCTTTAGAAAGCAGCTGTGTTCTCTAACACCCCCCCCCCCGGGTCATCCACCAATAGTTTCAAATGACAGGCTATTTACCTCCTTCGTTATCCCCATCCCTACCTCCAATTTCTTTGTATGCTTTTTACTTTCCTCACTCCATGCCCGACTCCTGTTTCTCCACCCCCCCCCCCCCAAACACAATAAAAGTGTCCATCATTTCTCTATGAATTTAAGTTGACCATCACTGTTCTTCAGCTACCAGTCTCTCCCCTATATCTATTCTGGGAGCCCAAAGTCTAACTGCAGGAAATTCAAAGGCTGGAAAGTCAGAATTAATAATTGCTATCACATCAATAAAGAAATCACCACCAGAGTGCATGCTCAACCCCCCACTCTGCAAATGATCATACTGTCAGTTACCTAGTCCAAATACTAAGTATTTTAGTACTCTGGCCTGTGAAGGTTTAAATAGCACATGGCAATGCATATTTTAGCAATACAGTTTAAGGATTTAAATTGTGCATCATACAACTTTGCTGCTAGTGGAATCATAAGGTCTGAGGGATACCTTATGTTTTTAATATCAGGAACTCTTATTGCCAGTATTGCAATTAATTGTTACTTACTTTTGCTATACCAAAGAAAACTGTAGATTAATCGCAATAATTATACCTGGTTATGAGCAGATGATTGACAGTTATCAAAACTTACTGATGTATCAAACACTGGAGTTGTGTCTTGTTTGTTGATATTAAGCATGTCAGGGATAGCACATTTTTTTCAATTTAATTTTCTCATTTAACTCCTCTCCAAATAAAAATGGTATAGTGGACAGAGAAGATCAGTTTTAGTCTGAGGAAATCTCCAGAGCTTGAAAACCACGAGTTCAGTGAGGATACTTATTTTAAGACAACCCAGTTTCTAAGTCGAAGTGTAAGCTATATAGGAGGCATGGGCTGGAGGAATGTAAATTCTGTAGTTAAGTGTGAAAACATGGGGGATCACACACACACACACACACACACACACACACACACACACACACACACACACACACACACACACACACACACACACACACACACACACACACACACACACACACACACACACACACACACACACACACACACACACGTTGTATTGGAAAGGACTACCACATGATTCAGGGATTAGGCACTTAACATGTATACTACAAATTTGGAAACAATTTTACGTTTCATTGAAAACGGACAAAAGATGCTTATGAAATGCTACTCTGCATTACTATTAGCCTTAAAGAAGTGTCAGAAACATATGAGGTGGTGGGCAGGCCGAGGAGGGTGAGATAAGGGAAACATACCTACCCCCCTCCCCAAGGCAGTGACATAAGGGAAATATTCATAAGGCAGACAGATCCAACATAAGGCATTCACCACCCCCTTCCCTCGAGGGGGTGACAATAAGGCATTTACCCCCTTCCTTCGAGGGGTTGACAATAAGGCATTCACCCCTGTCATGCCAAGGCATGAGTTGGCACTCTGGGTTGTATAATTTGTTTGTTTGCGGACCTGTTTGTTATTCAAAGTGCACCAGTCTTAGGTCATAAAATCAGCTGAGTAGATCACCAGAAACTGAATGAGTAGATCACTGGAGCAGAACAGTGTGTCATAAAATATATTGGATGAGTGTTGGTACCGTGTTAGGCGTAGAAATACAGGCGGCAAATATAGTTTGATATCTTTTTATTGGCTAGCTAAGCAGATTTAGAATGCAAGCTTTCAAGACCTTAGGTCTCTTCCTCAGGCATGTTATACAGATAAATATGAAAACATCGCTCTTAAATACAAGTATACATTGCATTGTTTAGCATGGAAATCAGATAACTCAATCCAGATCCAGATACTTTGATCAGTCAGTGGTAAATTGCACAATTCCTCTGAGGCTTTAGAGGTATTTAAAATGCTCTTGGGTCTGTTGGAAAGGTCAACCCACTAAGTAATAATGTGACAAAAACTCCCTACCCTTATTCAAACCATTACAAATAGCATCAAATGTTAACATTAATTTTACCTCCCATACTTTTCTGTCCCTCTGAGTGTGGAACCGTCCCATCAATACAGTTAACTTAATGTCCCTGACACTGTGCCCATTTTGACAAAAATGTTCTCCCACTCGTGTCTGTCTTTTTCTTATTAACACTGGATCTGTGGGAATTAAACCTCTTATGTAGTTCTTGTCCAGTTTCTCCTACATAAGAGCTGTTGGGCATTTTGCACACATGATCAGGTATATTACATTGGATGATTTACAGGTGAAGGTACCACTGATCTTATGGTGTAACTGGGTGTTTGGAATTGGTATCTTGTCCGTGGTGTAAATGTGTGCACAGGTTTCACATCTCTTTTGTAGGCAGGGAGATGTGCCATTTTTTGTATTTTTTATTCAGGGCACTCCTCACCATCAGTTGTCTCAAATTGGGAGGCTATCTGAAGGAGAGTAAGGGAGGTTGTGGGAATATGTTCTTAAGTCTTTCATCCGTATGTAATTTCGTTTGAAGTTCTCTTGATATTTTGCGTAGAACTTCAACCTGGGGGTGGTAAGTGATCACCAGTGGCAGCCGGTTTCCCTTATGTTGTTCTTTGTAGCACAACAGATTTTTTCTTGGTATTTGGGTAGCCTGCTGTATCTGACTGTCAATAATAGTTGCGCTGTAACTGTTTTATAAAGTCTCCTCTGAGTTTCTGGAGGTGCTTGTCAAGGTCCATCATGTCTGAACTGATGCAGTGATATCTGACGTCCTGGCTGTATATGATGGAGTTTTGTTTGTTTTGGATGGAAGCTTTTTTTTTTCTGGTAGGTTGGTCTGTCTGTTGGTTTGAGGTATAGGGATGTGTGGATGGAGTTGTTCTGAATACTGATAGTTGTGTTAAGAAAGTTAATGTTTTTGCGTGAGTGACTGAGTGTTAGGTTGATATTGGGGTGGAATGTATTGTAATTCTCATGGAATTTGAGAAGTTCATCTTCACTGGCGGTCCAGATGATAAGAATATAATCTATGTAGCAGAGATAGACCAGGGTTTTTTTGTCTGGACAGGAAGTTCTCTTCCAATTTTGCCATAAACATGTTGGCATATTGTGGTGCCATTCGGGTACCATTTGCAGTCCCCATTTTCTGAAGGTAGAGGTCCTGTCCAAACTTTAAGTAATTGTGAGTGCGAATAAACTGAGTTTTGTTACCGGTTCCATGGGTGTGTTATTTTGTTCTAGATATCCCTGGCATGCTTCTATGCCATCCGTGTGTGGAATGTTGGTGTAAAGGGATTCTACATCCATAGTGACCAGGATGGTGCTCTCTGGAATTGGGCCCAAGTCAGCTAATTTGTTTAAAAGATCCGTGGTGTCCTGAAGGAAGCTGGGTGTTTGTATTATCAGGCGTTTCAGGGTATTTTCTATCCAGCCAGAGATATTCTCTGTGAGTGTACCAATTCCTGAAATTATGGGTGTTCTGGGTTTCCTTCTTTGTGTATTTTTGGAAGCATGTAGAAGGAGCCTATTTTTGGACCTGCTGGTATTAGGTGCCTTATCTGTTCTTCAGTGTTGGAAGGCAGTTCTTTGATGATCATGTTAAGTTGTTTTGTATAATTTTTTTGTGGGATCATCTTGTAATTTTCTGGATCTGGATTGAGTTCTCTTATCTGATTTCCATGCTAAACAATGCAATGTGTACTTGTATTTGAGAGATATGTTTTCATATTTATCTGTATAACATGGCTGAGGAAGAGACCTAAGGTCTTGAAAGCTTGCATTCAAAATCTGCTTAGCTAGCCAATAAAAGGTATCAAAAACTATATTTGCCTCCTGTATAAAATATATTGGTTCATCCAGGGGACAGCCAAATGTTATGAAATAGGGAGAACATGTATATATAGTGTAAAATGGGATGTGTTCCTGCTATGAGTTACAAGAATAGCCACTTTGCAACCAGTTAGACCCAGCATGTTTGGTGTCCAGATATTCCAGATTTTTGAGACTGCATTATTTAAGTGACTGCATTAAGTGAAGAGTTAGACGGAATCTGGTTAAGTGTGTGTGTTTGGTGTTTTATTAAGGTAAGGTTATAAAAAAAAAAAAAAAAAAAAAACAACACTATTTACTGTGTTTTTCTCTGGCCTGTGTGATTAGGGGTGATTGCTAAGGAAATTCACCCGGCTACAGTGTTACTACAAGTACTGTCCATAAGATCTTTGGAGCTGGCTCTTTGAGACTGCTTTTTCAAGTGACTGCATTCAAGTGAAGAGTTAGAAGGAATCTGGAGTTAGAATAGAAGGAGTTTGATATTAGAAGAGCTCTGAGGTGACTCATTTCAAAGGATTTACTGCATTCACATTTAAAGTTGGTTACTTACCTTAGAGTGAACATTAGAGGACAATATAAAGCTATTTGAATTGTAAAACCAAGCTTGAGTGATAGCAGGTTAGCCAATCTCACTCAGTGCACATCTTGTCACATGTTTGAACACTTGGAGCAATTGCTCCAGGGGTCATACCGCTGTGCCAAGTGTGAGCATATTTTCTTTTTAGAGTCTAAGATATTGGATTTGGAAAGAAATATTGCAACATTGTGGGACACTGGAAACCTGGAAAGGAGTTTAGAACTCAGAGTAGGTAGTATGTGGGGTTAGTGGTGAAGAGGGTGGAGTTGTAGATGAGGAGCGACAGGTAGGCAGCTGGGTAACAGTATGGAGGGTAGGTTGTGGGCAGAGGAAGAGGAAGGCCAGTTCTGAGTTGACTCAGTCCACAGATTTGCAAGATTGTGTGAAGATGTTGATAAGGATAGCTCAGAATTGGCAACACTGGAGAGGGCTAATTCCTTTAGCAGCCAGGGGAACAGTCCACCTTCCGGGGTAGATGGGATGCAGAGTAGGCAGAAACCAAGGCAGGTGGTGGTAATTGGGGACTCTATTATTAGGAGGGTAGATAGGGTAATCTGAGACCAGGAAAGTGAATGCCGAACAGTATGTAGTCTCCCAGGTGCTCAGGTTCGGCGTATTGTGGACAGGGCTGACAGATTATTGGGAGGGGCTGGAAGCGATCCAGCTATCTTGGTACATATTGGTACCAATGACAAAGCAGGAGGAAGATGGAGGTTCATAATGAATGATTTCAGGGATTTAGGGTGCAATCTCAAGGCAAGGACCTCTAAGGTAGTGTTTTCTGAAATACTACCTGTGCCATGTGCCAGTGCAGGTAAGCAGAGGGAGCTTAATGCATGGCTCAAACAATGGTGCAGGAAGGAGGTTTTTGTGTTTTTAGAATACTGGGCTGACTTTGCTCTTGGGTACAATCTATATGGAAGTGATGGATTGCACCTAAATGGTAGACGAACCTCTGTGCTAGGGGAAAGAATGATAGGAAGCTTGGAGGAGCTTTTAAACTAGGAAAGGGGGGGGGTATAGATAGCACGAATGGTGTAGACAGAGCAGATAGGAACCAGGTCCAAGTAAATGACCAGGTGGATGGAGTAAGGGTGGGGGATAAATTTAGTCAATAGGGAGGAACTCATAGTAAATGAAGGTGTAGAAAAAAAAAAGGCATGTAGGGAGTAATATATGTAAAGACTTCAAAATTATTTGTTTGCTAGCAAATGCAAGAAGTATGGTAGATAAAATAGGAGAAAGAGGGCTATTTCCTGTTTAGTGTGTGCTTATACTTGAAAACAGAGCTAAATCCAGTTTTGCGGGGTGATACTAGTGAGGCAACCGGCCAAATTGTGGAGTCCATGTGGGTAGAAATCAAGACTAAATGTGGTGTAAAAGGTTAAAAAAGGTGTTGGTGGGCATATTCTACAAACAACCAAATATCTGTGACAATGTTGAGGCCCAACTGCTATTGCAATGAGGAAAGCTGCCCAGCTTGGGCATGCTATAATTATGGGATATTTTAATTATGCTGACATCAACTGGAAAATTGAGACCTGTCAGAGTGCTAAGGGAGGCAGGTTTGTGAGCATGCTTCGGGAAAACTACATGTCACAAATGGTGGAAGTGCCAACAAAAAAATAACAATGTATTGGACCTAGTGATAACTAATAACACAGAAATGGTATCCAAAATTCAGGTAAGAGAACATTTGGGAAATCGTTATCACAACATGGTTACATTTGAGATTAGTCTGGCAAAGCAAAACTGTATAGGTTGAACAAAAACTCAATTTTAAAAAGCTAACTTCAAATTAAGGGCTTCAATGCAACACAGACTGGGATATTTTTAAAGGCAAAAATACTGAGGAAAAATGGTCAGAATTCATATTTAGGTTGCAGAAATATAGCCAACAGTATATACCAATGGGGAACAAATGCAAAAGAGGTAACCAACAGCCAATGTGGTTAACTGCATGTATAAAGAAGGAAATGGCAAGGAAAAAAAATGCATTAAAATTATTTAAGGAACTGAGCAATATGGGTTTGTGGATTATAAAAAAAAAAAAAAAAAAAAAAAAGTGAATTTCTCTGCAACAAGAGCTTTTACCACCTGAAGTTTCCACAAGGACTCCTAATATATTGGTAATTGTGTATAGGGATCTCTTGTGTTTCTCCTATTTTATGGACTGTTTTGCTTATGTGAATTCTTTGTGCATTTTTGTAACCAGCACTGTGAAGCCTTTTTTTCAGATTAAATGTTCAATTAATCAGCTCTTGTCTCTGTTCTCTAGTATGAACTCACTACTCTGAAGGAAAGCTCAGGTAGCACACGTCACTAAAGGTTTAATTCTATGTCTGATTATTAAGGTGATTTTATACTGTAATTATTGTGTTTGGGGTAACCTATGACACTCAGATATAAAGTCTTGGTGGTGGCAGCAAATTGTAGTACTGGGGAGATAGTGCAGGAGGGATTTCAGGGGTTAATTTGGTGGTTGCTAGGAATAGTAACAGGTAACCAGGGGTCTAGTATTGTTAACCCTTTCACTCTCCCCACTGTCTCAGCAGGGTCTATAGCCTTCACTTGTGACAACCCCCTTCCCCCGAGGGGTAACATGAAAAATCTACCCTCTTACCCTCAGGGGGGTCTCACAAGGGAAGCCTAACCCCCTCCCCAGGGGTGACATAAGGGAAACATTTCTCCTTCCCCCAAAGGGTGATATAAGGGGAACCCCCCACAAACATCCCCCAAGGTGGTGACAACAATCTCCAGAGGGGTGTGATAAGATAATCAGACTCTCTGAGTGTGATGAACATAGAACTTCAAGAACCTAACCACATACAAAATGATGAAGCTTCTGTTCCTGTCTGTTAGATGGAGCAGGACAGATAGATGAAGAAAAACCTCCTTGTTGGTGTGAAACGGAGTGAACCTTAGGGAGAAACCCTATGAGAGTTCACAAAAATCACCATAATCAGAAGGAAAAACCAGGAAGGGAGGCTTAGAAGACTCACAGACTCAAATTCAAGTCCCATGGAGGAGTAGGATCCCAAAAGGTTGAATAGGCATGAGCACACCTAGCACAGAAATGAAGGCCAACCTGAAAACAAGAGGGGAAAAAAAAAAAAAAAAATGACCAGAAAATGAAAAGGTTGCTGCCACGACCCCCGGTCTTTACACCATTTATGAATCAAAGACCATACCCTATGGAACATCGTGGATGGCAATGACATCAGAAAAACTCTTCTTCCTCAGAATGCAGATTTAAAGGGATAGTAATGTTTCAAAATAAAAGCAGCTCCAATTAATCTTCATAGTATTTGGGCCATGGAGAGTGCTATTTCAATACTGTCAGAGTTGAAGGTCAAGAGAAATAGAATGATAAAGTATCCCCCCCTCCCACCTCTTTTACCGATGTAACACTGCTCACCCCTGAACAGAAAGGTGGTGTCCAGATGGCTTGCAGAGAGGTACAATCCTCAATTAGCATACGGGAAAACCCGTCAAGGGGGGCAGGGTTTTCATTGTTCTCACAGAAGATTATTCCTTGCTGCCAGCTGTCTGGTCAAGTGACCAGATTTCACATCTGAGGGGAGGTGGCTTACACTAGGTAAAAGGGGCGGGAGAAGGGAAATTTATAATTTAATTACTCTTGAGCTACAACTCTGACAGTACTGAAATAACACTCTCAATGGCCCAAATATTATGAAGACTAATTGAAGCTGCTTTTATTTTGAAACATTAGTATCCTTTTGAACAGCAAAGCCAAAAAAATAGGATTTTAGTCTTACCTGTTAAATCCTTTTCACTTAGTCCATACAGGTCACTGGTACTCTGGGAGGCGTAAGTCCCCTTTAATAGGCAGGAACAACTATGCAAATGATTTGCAAGGGGCGGAGCCTCCCCTCTCACTTAAGCCACCTTCTGGCCAGAGCCACTTAGATTGATTTGAGACCCTAAAAACTGACCACAGGTAAGCAAAAAGAAAGACTCCTGTGAGCATGCCCTGACGGTCTCCCACTGAATGCCACAGGAGAGCCAAGACTGGTCCCTTGACAGGGTGGGAGACCAGTGACCTGTATGGACTAAGTGAAAAGGATTTAACAGGTAAGACTAAAATCCTATTTTCACTGTCGTCCAATACAGGTCACTGGTACTCTGGGATGTACAAACATTGAGCTGATCCAGAGGCGGGAAGTAAGGCAAGGACCAGGCGCAAGGCCCAAGTCGCTAGAACTGCAATAAATCAGTTAATTACATAGCCCAAACTGTAAGTGTCAACGGACACCAACCAAGGGAAACAATCCCTGAACTAACACAGCACACGGAACCAGAGCCAACCGGGCTCAACAGCAAGGAAGCACTAAGGATCACAGAGCGGAAGACCTAGACAGGCAAAACTGCCTCCAGGACCTTCTTTCCAAAACTGGCATCAGCCGAAGCCAGTACATCAACTCGATAGTGCCTAGAAAATGTGTGCACAGAGGACCAAGTGGCCGCTCTGCACAGTTGATCAGCAGATGCCTGATTCTTGTATGCCCAAGAGGCCTCAATAGAGCTGGTGGAATGGGCAGTCACCCTGAAGGGAACATGCTTATTCCGCAACTTATAAGCTTCACGGATGGTAGCTTTAATCCAAGATGCAATAGTAACCTTGGCAGCCGGTCTCCCTGCCCTAGGTCCCTCAGGAATGACGAAGAGAGCGTCAGACTTCCTGATAGACTTGGTGCGATGAACATAAAACTTGAGGCAACGCACCACATCCAACAAATGGAGATCCCGTTCCTTGTCAGATGAAGGATTAGGGCAGAAAGAGGGAACCACAATCTCCTGATTGATGTGAAACTCGGACACAACCTTGGGTAAGAATTCCTTGGAAGTGCGAAGCACAGCCTTATCCTTGTGGAACACCAGGTAAGGAGGTTTACAAGACAGAGCTTGTAACTCTGCTACCCGGCGAACTGAGACAATAGCCAAAAGGAAGGCCATCTTCCAAGTCAAGAGACGTAATGGAATGGAAGCCAAGGATTCAAACGGGGGTCGCTGGAGAACTCCCAGCACCAAATTGAGATCCCACTGGGGAGCAGGACTCTTAAAGGCAGGTCGAACATGAGTCACACCTTGGAAGAAAACTTTCACATCAGGAAGGATAGCAATCCGGTCCTGGAAAAACACAGACAAGGCAGAGGTCTGAACTTTGAGGGAACTCAGACTGAGCCCCTTATCAACACCGTCCTGCAAGAAGGCCAGGACAGTGGGAAGATGAATTTCAAGTGACAATTGCTTATCAGTGCACCATGCAACAAAGGTTGACCATATGCGATGATAGATCTTGGAGGACACAGGCTTACGAGCACTAAGCATAGTCGACACCACAGAAGGAGAAAATCCTTTCTTAGCTAAAATCGAGGATTCAACCGCCATGCCATCAAATGGAGAGAGTGAACATCCTCCTTCCACAGAAAACCCTGGAGAAGAAGATCCGGACGGGCAGGGAGCAAAATCGGATCCGATACTGACAAGGCCATCAACTCCGGAAACCAGGACTGGCGGGGCCAGTTTGGAGCGATCAAGATGACAGGACAACGCTCCTGCTTCAACTTCTGAATAACTCTGATCAATAGAGGAAGAGGAGGGAAGATGTAAGCCAGAGAGAAATCCCAAGGGATCGACAAGGCATCCACTGCTAGAGCAAGGGAGTCCCTCCACCGGGAGCAAAACACTGGAACCTCCCTGTTGTGTCTGGTAGCCATCAGGTCCACCACAGGCATCCCCCACCGCTGGGCGAGCATGTGAAACACCTCTGGATGAAGAGCCCATTCTCCGCTGTCGACGGTGTGACGACTGAGGAAGTCTGCCAAGACGTTGTCTACGCCTGGAATATGAACTGCAGATATGACAGGCACGTGATCTTCTGCCCAAGACAAAATATCCTTGATTTCCCACCAGGCGGAACCGTTTCTTGTGCCGCCTTGCCTGTTGATGTAAGCCACTGCCGTGGCGTTGTCGGACTCCACTCTGATCGGAAGACCGGTCAGTTGAGACTCCCAGTGCCTCAGGGCAAGCCGGACAGCTCGAAGTTCCAGAACATTGATGGAGAGAAGGGATTCCTCCAGACCCCATTTCCCCTGAGCACTGAAGCGACCCCAGACTGCACCCCAGCCCCGAAGGCTGGCATCCGTTGTGACTGTGGTCCAACGAGGAACTAGAAATGATCTCCCTTTCAGGAGATGAGAAAGATCCAACCACCAGGGCAGACTCGACTCGAGGAGGTAGAGAAACGGCCAGATGTAGATGATCTGGATGATTCCTGCACATCCGGATCACAAATCTCTGAAGTTCCCTGGAGTGGGCCATGGCAAATGGTACTGCTTCGATCGTGGAAATGAACTTCCCCACTAAGGACGACAACTTCGGTACCGGAATTTCGTCCATGTCCAGAATCCCAGCTACTCGGACGGCTATCTGGTGAGCCACATCCTCTGGAAGAAACACCATGCATTGGCGAGTGTCGAACAGGAGACCCAGGAACAGAAGCCGCTGAGATGGAACCAAGTCCGACTTGTCCAGATTCAGGATCCAGCCATGACGGTTCAGAGAGTGCATACACTTCTGTAATTGCTGAAGGAGAAGCTCCGTTGAGGAGGCTTTCAGTAGGAGATCGTCCATGTAGGGGGTCACTCTGATCCCATCCTGATGAAGCACCGCTTTCAAGGAGCCTAACACCCTCTGGAAGACCTGAGGGGCTGAGGTCAGCCCAAAGGGGATCGCTGTAAACTGAAAGTGTCCCCTGTGGCAGGCAATCCTGAGATACCGCCTGCTCCCTGGATGAATAGGGACATGAAGATAAGCATCCTGAAGGTCCAGGGAGGCAAGGAACTCCCCTGGAGACATTGCTGCAATCACAGAGCGCAGGGACTCCTGGCGGAAGTGGGAAGTCACCACATAGGCATTGAGATCTTTGAGATCCAAAATGGGACGAGCCCCTCCGTCCTTTTTGGCTACCACAAACAGGTTGGAAAAGAATCCTGAACCTGTGTCCCCCTGAGGAACCGCCTCCAGGACCTCTTTGTCCAAGAGATCCTGAATAGCGCCGTCGAACAGACGCCCTTTTGTGGGTTCCTGAGAAGGACGAGTAAAATGGAACCGAAAAGGAGGAAGGGAGGAGAAAGGGATCCTGTATCCCTCTGACACCACCTGAAGAACCCATGGGTCCGCCACTGACTCCTCCCAAGTCCGGCGAAAGAGGCAGAGACGACCACCTACAGCCGGATGCGGACACGGGTTCGGCGAGTCATGCCGAAGCAGTCTTGGAGGTCTTGGCCTTGGGGGCAACTTTGGGCTTCCAGGACTGTTTGGGCTTGGAGGAGGAGCGTGTAGCGGGAGGACCCGCCGGGGTCGAGGAGCGTGTCTCAGTCTGAAAGGAACGAAAGGACCGATTGCGTTTGGCTGGAAACGTTTTCTTAAAGACTGATGGTAGAAGAGTACTTTTACCCCCAGTAGCCTCACTGATCATTTCTTTGAGTTCAGACCCAAAAAGCAAACTCCCCTGGAAGGGCAGGGAAAGCAAGGCTTTCTTAGAGGCTGTATCAGCAGACCAAAGTCTCAGCCAAAGGGCGCGTCTGGCCACCACAGAAGAAGTGGAGGCCCTCGCCATCATGCGCACAGCATCAAAAGCAGCGTCAGCAACATAATTCTGAGCTTCAGTAATATTAGCAAGAAGCTGCAACTGTTCAGACACTGGTGCATCCTGGCGAACTGCTTCAGTCAGTCGTTCAGTCCAGGCCGCGATAGCCCTGTTAACCCACGCCACTGCAAAGGTTGGACGCATGGCAGTGCCAATAGAGGCAAAAATGGTCTTAAGAGAAAGTTCCAGTTTCTTATCCGTCCAATCCTCAGATACAGCCAAAGCGGTAGACTTGGATAGCCTGGAAACAGGGGCATCCACCTTGGGAGGATGCACCCATTTAGCCAGCTCAGTCTCAGGAAAAGGGTACAGCTTAGCAAACTTTTTAGAGACAGAGGATGATCTATCAGGATTCTTCCATGCCTCAGAGACTAGACGGGCAAGAGTAGGATTAGTTGGAAAACAAACAACAGGCTTAGATGGCTTCTTCTGAAAAACATCAGTAGGATCATAAGTGGATTCCTGAGTCAGAGGAAGGTTGAGCGTATTCAGAACAGCTCTAATCAGACCCTCAGCCGAAACTTCAGGGTCACATTCATAGGGGTCCCCAATGGACCTGGTAGATTCAATAACAGTCCGTTCCTCAGCATCAGAATCCTGCAAGAGTTCTTCCTCAGAAGAATCAGTCACATCAGGAGCCCCCTGTGGCTTAGGCAGGGAGGTCCTGATGGTAGAGGGGGTCTGCCAGACCTGGAGAGCCCCCTGTACCTGAGAGGGAAAGAGTTGAAGAGCGGATCTGAGATCCCTAGTGGCAGCTTTAAACTCCCTCACCCAAGATGGCTCAATAGCATAGCTGGGAGGCCCAGGGTTGCTATCTTGACCAGTACAATTAGGGCATAGATCCCCCACATTATCGCTAGACAGCCCAATGTGGCAAGAGGAGCAAAACGCCATGGGGGTAGCAGACCCCCCATCCTCCTTAGACTTGGGTCTAGCCCCTAGCTCCAGTGAAGTAGACATGCTCACAGCGTCAATATACCCCACTAATGACACTATCACCCAGAAAAAGTGCAAAGGATTAAAGTTTCACCCCAGAAATGTCTAAATTCGGACTTATCTGGCCAGCGAAGGGTTAATCTGTTGAGGAGAGAGAAGGCTCGGTCCCTGCGTAGTGTACTCGCTTAGGAAAAGTTCCACAAAATGGCGGCCGATATGACAGCCAATCAGAAACGAGCGCGAACCAGGCGCTCATGGGAAATGTAGTTTTCCCTTTACAAGTACCCCAAACAGTGCCCGAAGCCCCCCTGAACACCCCACATAAATAAAACACATTCCGGATGATAGAGCAGGAGCCTAGCATTAAAATGAGCCATCTCTGAAGTTGCTGAGACAAGCGGTTCCAGAGATATGTCCCACACTGTGAATTCCCATAGAGAGTAAAGGAGCCATAGCGTTTGAGCGGGAAATTTAATAAAACATTAAAAATAGCCCAAACAAGTATAAAACACATAAGAAATATAAGTAAACTAATACCCAAAGCTCCAAAACCCAGAGAATACCACAGAAATTGCATTAAACATTGAAATGCAAATAAACACCCTATGAGTGCTGGAGTGCATTGCAAACTCCCAAATACAAGCCCAGCAAAGGGACACTGTGGGGACAAGTGGACCTTCAGCACTCAATGGGTGACTCACCTCTCTTGCAGGACTTCTGTCTTCAGGTGACCATGATAGAGGAGGAATAACCCAGAGGCAAATTCCCCAGCAGGGAAGCTGCTTAACTCAAGCTGTCCCCTCTTCAGGGCATAAGGTCCACAGAAATCCCTGGGAGCTGCACTAGCCACTTCGGGTGAGGGCATTCACAGCCATGGTCACCCTCCTAATGGTGGTATTCCATATTGAATAAAAAAAATAACAAATGACTAAGTTGAAAGCATAGATGTTCTCTACCTGGTGTGCATAGCACCCAGGAACAAATCAATCTGGGTGGCTCTGGCCAGAAGGTGGCTTAAGTGAGAGGGGAGGCTCCGCCCCTTGCAAATCATTTGCATAGTTGTTCCTGCCTATTAAAGGGGACTTACGCCTCCCAGAGTACCAGTGACCTGTATTGGACGACAGTGAAAGTAAGTTTCTCTACCTCTGGAAGACACAGCAAACCCCAAGTCAAAAGGTCTAGATGCATAGGGCCACCAAACCAGATCAGATTAAATAGAGTGAGAACCTGAAAACCAGTCCCTGCTGAGCCAGAAAAGGGTGATCAGAACAACATGAACTGTATCCCGATTTTCCACAGAACTCTGGGAATCAGTTGAAACAGAGGAAACACGTATGCCAGGAGAAAATGCCAACGGATGAACACTGCATCCACATCAAGAGAAAGAGCCCTGGGTTGTGGCACAGAACTGAGGTACACTGCAGTTCAACCAAGAGACTATTAGGTGCACTGTTGGAGGACTTCATAGAGTCAAATACTGTGTGGCTGAGCTTCCAATTCCTGGGATCCAGATGTTGGTTACTGAGAAAGACTGCTTCAACGCAGTCTACCACTGGAAAGTGGACATCTAAGGGCACCTGCACATTAGCCTCCACCCATTAGAGCCAGCCAACCCTGGACCATGTGGCCGCAACTTCTGGACTTTCCCTGGCACCTGGTGTAAGCCACTACCATCGTATTATCAGACTGAATCAGCCCCAGGGATCCCTGGAGGGACTGAAACCAGTGCCACACGGCTAGGTGAATTACATGAAGCTCGAGAACACTGAAGGATAGGAAATTCTCTGCCCCTATCCAAAGACCTCTAGCCATCTAAGGGCCCAAGATGGCACCCCATCAATATATGTCGAAAATATAACTCAAGTTAGAATAGTCAGTGGCTGACCCAGCAACAGATGGGACTTCTGAAGCCACCAGCGAATGTCCAACTTGGTCCAGGCTGCAGTGTCATCTCTCCCTTGTCATGTCTCTGTACAACTGGACGAATTCCAGAGGATTTCCAGCTGCATCTCCCACATGGATTTGTGTTAAGAGAACAGCTTCTAGGGAAGAAACCAGATGGCTAAGCACATTCACATACTACCACACTGCTGATGATGGGTAAAACAAGGCCTGTGTCATGTGGTGAGAGGACAGAAGCTCGTTTTCTGGTAGACCCACCCCAGATTAGTGACTGAACCAGAAACATGCAAGTCTAGTTCTGAAGGAGCGGTCTCTTCTCTGTAGAACCTTTATCAAAAGGTTGACCAAACAGGGATTCAGCAAGATCCCTAGAGTGCAGATGGTAGCCACCAAAGCTGCCATGATCTTTGTGAATAACCACAGAGGAAGCAAGCCCAAAAGGACGAAAATGACACTCAAACAGCAAGCCGCAGGAAATGCTGATCTGTTTGAAGAAGATTAGTATACTTTATATCCGGGAAGGCCCCAAACTCCCTTTGATGCACAGCTGCAAGAACAAGACCCCTGAGAAGCTTCAAGTTCAGAATAGATAGCATATGTCTCCTTTTTTTGGGTAATATTGAAAAGGTTGGAATACAAACACATGAACCTTTCCTGAGAAGGAACTGAGACCTACATATTTACCAAAGAAGAGACTACATCTAACAGACAACTCTGCATGGGATCCCCAGGAAGACTGGACATGAAGTAATGACCAGCAGGAAGGGACTTTAAGTCTAAGATGTACCCTTTCTAAATAACCTGCAAAAGCCCACTGATCCAACACACTATGAAGAATTCACAAAATTACCTCCATTTGTATGAAGAAAAGCAGACCCAGTGAATCACATGGAGGTAGACTAGTTGGCTGGGGGCTTCTAAGAAGACTTCTTGCCTGTCCAGGCCTATTCATGTTTTGGGCAGGGCTTGCGTGGACTGCTGAAGGAGTACAAGCTCTGGGCAAACACACATCGGAAACTAAATCCACTAGTCTTTCATGGAAAAGAGGGATGCTTAGGAGTAACCTGAGACAATAAGGCACTCTTGCCTGCAGTGCCATGGCGGACAGTAATCTCCTGTACTGGGCCAAGCAACTATTTGCCCACAAACCAAAGGAACACTAAGGACTTCTTTAAGAGACTATTCAGCCAACCAGATCTGTAGCCAGAGAGTAGGGTGCACAGCTACAGAAAGCAGAGGCCTTCTTAGTAAATCGGACATATCAAAGGCTCCTTCTACAACATAATATTAGCCTCAAGATCTTCAAGACTACCAGCAGAAGATACTCCTTTAGAGCATTTGAATGCCTCCAAAAGCTGATACCCCTTCAGACAGCATTGGCCCTCGTCACCAAAGCAACAGCAAAAGTGGTACGCAATGAAACACAAGCATGAAAGTTCGACTTCAAGAAATAATCCAATTGCCTATCCTTCTGGTCCTTGAGCAGTGCTGTAACCTCAAGTTGCAAACCTGTTCTTGGAAAGTCAAAAGACTGGAAGATCTACATTCAGGGCAGGGGACTGCCTACTATGTTAAGGTATCAGCAGACATAGGGTGTGAGACAGAAGCTGGGGAAGGAACCACCTCTTTTCAGGCATCTTCTATTCCTTCAGGGGTACTTGTTCTAAGTAACAATGAGGAGGAAAAAAGCCAGCCTCCTTTTTGAGTCATTTAAGAATATCAGGAGGAAGATCTGTAATGAGACCTTAGAAACCTGCAGGATTCTCCAGGACTGCCCAAATAAGACCCCCAGCAGGAGAAACAGGGTCTTCTCAAAAAAAATCCCCACACTGAGAAGGATGAATCCAGCTCGACCATAACAGCCACTCTTCCTCAACTGACAAGTCTCCTACTGTGGGAAAATCACCCTCTGCAAAATGTCTGTGATGTCTTTTGGGAGGGACAGAACAGTCCTGGGACAGACTCTAAAACATCTGAACAGAGAAAGGTACTGAACTCAAAATAAATTAAAGGCTTTAACCCATGCAGGCTCCTGTTCATTAGAAGAGGGCCAAGGAAGCTACTATCCTAACTCCGACAGTGGTAGGAGTTAAGAATAGAACAGAACCAACAATAAGGAGAGCGAAACTAGTATCGTCAAAAATTAATAAATACGATAATAAGATGTCCAGATAATAAGATGTCCAACACATTTCATATGACCTATTGGCACTTCTTCAGGGACTTGTATGATACAAGTCCCTGAAGAAGTGCCAATAGGTGGTACAAAACATGTTGGACATCTTATTATCTTTTAGGACTATTATACTATCCATTGGGAGAATTATCTATATAGTCAGGAAGATCATTTATTGATATATTAGCAGATACCGCTTAGAATAAGGACGGGAGGTCTGAATACGAGTCACGAAGCTAGCGTGGCTGCAATAATATTGCAGACTGATAAATGAATACAACTGCAGAGAACACAGCCTGGGCTGCCCACGGATCCAGCATTATCAGGAAGGACAGTGGTCTGAACATCGAGGAGCCCCAAGGTATTTGTGTTACTTTTATGCATGTTTGCTGATTTGTGTCAACCATCTATCAGTTACTGCTACAGTGTTACGAATATTACTGTATTGAAAAAAGACCTGCCTGCTTGAAATCAGCATTCCAATGGTTACGTTGCAAGTTTTATTTCACTGCTTTTAAGAACAATTGAGAGACATTCAACTGAACAGATTTATTCTATTAAGGAGTGATTGTTCCATCTATACAACAACAGTCTTTTATTTATCTGCATGCTTGTTCTTACACATTACGGATACAGGGATATTTGGTGGACACTAGATATTTTTGTGCTCAGGAGCATTTTTTTTTTTATTTTTTTTTTTTTTTATTGCTGATGTTATGAGTGTCATTGTATTTTATTTTGCAGTTTAATAGTGTATTTTTAGCACTTAATAAATTGTATTTATTAATTTTTGACGATACTAGTTTCGCTCTCCTTATTGTTGGACACACACACACACACACACACACACACACACCTTAAAATTTTAGTCCTTTGCTACTAGCCAGACCTGAAAAGTTACTCGCCACTGCAAACCATAGCATACCCACCAGGGCTGAATTTCTACTCGCCAGGGGTACAGTCCCTCTTTGATATGAAAATTCCCCAGTCTCCCTTTTCCATCTTTTTAGGCGATCAGACTGTGTGGTGTGGGTATAAGTGTATCACACATCGCTCCACAGCAATAAAAACCACAATGTTTGTATAAACTTCAGTATATTTATGAACATTTGAGCAATCAAAATACGTGTTCAAAATCATTTATTCCGTTACACAGAGGTGTCAACAAGTTATGAAATAACCTAAAAAGGTCTGATTCCCCTTCCACGTGCTACATACCTACAAACACCACCAAAAAGAAAGAATCCCTCTTAGGCCAATTGAAATGTTGGTATGTATGTGTCACAAAGCCCCACCTACACTATCTCTGTCCCTGCCCAACCTTGTTCCCTTGCTCACTGGTAGCCACAAATCCGCATGCATACTGTCTGACCACACCCCCACCACCACCACACACCCACCTTGTTCCCTTGCCCATTGGTAGCCCCAGATCCCCATGTACTCTACTTGCTCCCTGCACCCACCTTGTCCTTTGCACACTGGTAGCCACAGAACCTCACATACAAGTGACTCCCTAGCCTTGCTCCATTGCCCTGGTCACCACAGATCTCCCCCCATATACACTGTGACACCCACCCCTGGGTCCACTGGTAGCCACATAACCACACTTCACTCTGACAGCCCAGCCTAGCTCCATTGTAAGCCAAAGGCGTAATCAACACATGCATACTCTGTCCACTTCCCCAGCTTTGTTCCACTAGGCCCTAAGGGAAGGTTCTCCCTTTGAGGCAGAGTATGGCTCCAGAATGTTTGGTAAAACCAAATTTGTCAAGGCCTGCTTTAATAAGATCACCTTTATTTAGGTTAAACCTGTTCATTTGTAATACTAGTAACTACTTAATTTTTATGCTATTATTAAAAGTAGATTTCTTGAAACTATCAAGTTAGTGCAACTGACTATGCAAATAGAAAGTTTGGGGTTTTAGGCAATAGAGGTGTGGAACAATTTTGGTGCAAGCCAATTGCACCAAGGGTGGCAAAAACAAACGAAAACAAAACAACTTGCTTAAATAAAGTTTTTTAACCCCACTTAATGCTAAAGATGTCTTCAATGCATTGTTTTACCTCGGATGCATTCAAGGAGTTGAAAGTTACTTAAAACAGGACATTTTATTTGTCCCCTATGTTGCATATGCTTTGCCCAAGAATTCGACATCATGGTTTATATATAATGGACATTGTTCTTGAACAATTTAATTATATCAAAGTTTTTTTGTTTTTTTTTTTTTTTTAACGAACATCTTCTTAAATAATGAATGTATAGTGAGTAGGTGACCAATTCTTACCTAAATTAACTACATTCTTTGCCCAGAATGTTGGGTCACAATGAAACCGTATTGCTCCATTTGCAGCAGGAACCGGGTCACACCGTGCCTTTAAGATGTGACGCAACTGAAAAGTGATCTGAAAGTGAGGAAAAAAAATTAAAAAAAAAAAAATCAACAATGGTAATAAAGGAAGTGTACTGAAGAAGCAGCAGTTAAGACTGAACGAAATATTAAAAGGCTACTTTTCAAGTGATTTGTTTTCACTTTGCTCCAAGCAGCAGATCACAGTAAAAGTGATTTATAGCAGATTCAGGAATCATTGGGAAAAGAGTGTAAACACACGATAAATCAATATGATAGAAGATGCAATGTATCTTTACATGCAAATTGAAAAAATAGTAAAGCTATTTTTAATTTGCTTTAAAAGACTAAATTATGAAATATACTTCTTCCCCTTTGTTTCAACATTGCATGTGTTTAGAAAGATCAAATGTTTCCTCAGTCACTTGCATGTTCTGCTTTCTGCCGTCTATTACTGCAGGAAATAAAGGAGTGTGGGAAGCACAGAGCAACTCCTTGCACCCAAAGCGCACAAAGGGACATCATTTCAAATTGAAAATGACTAATTTAAAGCGGAACTTTCAAGTATTACCAAGTCGCCGTGCATTCATTAAAGCACGGCGACTAGCATGGAAATCAATGTTTTAACTTTAAAGAAATAGCAGATTCTAAAAAAAAAACCTTTGCCATTTGGAGACGGACAGGCAGGTTAGTGCGTTGTGCACACCTGCACAGTCAGTCCCTTCCAGTTACCATGTGGTCACTGCAGTGCTACTCAATGGAGACAGGGACTGACAACGTAGGAGTGCAGACAAGATGTCTGCACTGTAGCCTGGGTTCCGGTCTCCAAATGGCAAAAATTTCTTAAGAATCTGCAATTGTTAAAGAGATGGATTTCCAAGCTAGTCGCCATGTGCTTAGTAATAGCTGAAAGTTCTGCTTTAAATATCAAGTATGCATTATGCAAGCATGAAATGCAAATTTGTAAGGACAGTAATTCCTACTGTTAGACCTCTGGCAACATTATCAGTTTATGTTTAGAGGATATCCCTGTTTAATCACAGGTGAGTTGAGCAGTTCGGACATTTTGATGGTTGTACCCCTGCTTAAAACAGGGATATCCTTAAAATATGACCTGGTGCTGCTGAAAGTAAAACTGGCACTGGCTGTTTGAATGAACAGAAAAGATTAAACGTTTACCTCTCCAACCCAAGAAAACAGTATAAAGTAAAAAGCATAAAATATACAGCAACAGATCCTCAGTCCTTGGATGATTAAAAATTCTCTTTGTAATATACCTCAACAGATGAAATCTTGCTCCTGTGGATGAAGTGTCTCAAATCTCGACTCTCCAGGTGCTCTCTTCAGTATGTAGAATTAAGGCGTCCCACAAACTCTCACCACATCTAACTAACTTGGTCTACATGGGAGCAGAAAAAAGTTAACTTGAAGGGATGTTATTCTTTTCCCTCATTTGACTTTTCCATTAAATGACTGTGGCTGTACCCTCTATTTTGGTGGTGAGAAAAGCTAACTAGGGATCGCATCTTTCAGAATTGCTGTTGGGTCACCCTGAGAATTTATATGGGATGCCTTTATTCTACATACAGAAGAGAGCAACTGGTGATCTGAGAAATGGCATCTACAAAAGCAGGATAGCGCTTATCTACATGTAAGTGGATGCTTTCAATTCGCTCAGGATATTTAAACAGTTTTTAAAAAATGTGTCTTTTCAGAGGACTATACATTTCGGATATGCACGGGACATCTACGGTCACAATTAAAAAATGCATCTGTTCAGAGGACTTTACATTTTGGATATACACGGGACATACCTCTATGGTCACAAAGTTTGAGACATCCAAAGACTGCTTCTGTTGTGGAATATTTTACGTTCTTTACATTATACCATTACAATAACAGTTTTTTTTTGTTTTGTTTTTTTTTGTTTTTTTCTCATTTTAAATGCTTTATTGAAAAATCACAAAGTTACAGTTATTATAGAAATAACCGTTAAACAGTCAAAAAAATGTACAACACTGAAGAAAACATATCAAATAATATAACAATGCAGTGTTAAGTAATCACTTTAAATAAGATCAATAGGGAAAAAAAGAGTCTGAGCAGATGGATCCATTTGTCTGAGACAACCAGTAGTTAAACCTATAATTAAAGGGATAGTAATACTTTGTTTTATCTGTATTTTATTTTGTAGGCATTAAAAAAACATGAAGAATGATATACATCTTATCTCTCAAACATTTATGGTTTATGAGATATTCACAAGCAAAGTTTCCCCTCCCGCCCCTTTTACCTAGTGTAAGCCATCTCTTCTCAGATGTGGAATGCAGTCCATAGACCAGACAGATAACAGCAGGGGACAATCTTCTTTATATGAAAACAATGAAAGCCCTGCCCCCCCTTGACAAGCTTTTCAGGTTTTTCCCTTATCTTAATTGAAGATTGTCCCTCTCTGCAGTCTACCTGGGCACCTCCCTTCTGATCTGGTTGAACAGGGGGGGGATACTTTGTGAATATCTCTTAAACCATAAAGGTTTGAGAGATAAGACTTATATCATTCTTCATGTTTTTTAATGCCTACAAAATAAAATAAAGTTAAAACGAAGTATTACTATCCCTTTAAGTTTATGGAGTAATGAGATAATTCTGGTAAAAGGGAATATGTATGGTAGTGTATGGGGGGGGGGGGGGGGAGAAGGTTGTAGGGTTTTTTTTTTGTTTGTTTTTTTTAATCTTTTCATTAGCATACTATAGCTTTGATAGGAGAGTTATTTCTCCTATAACAAAGTTATACATTTTTTTTTTCTTTCCCTTATGGGCATCTAGCTACCCCTACATGCTGGAACATGTTTGGATTGGTCACCAAACCTCCAGAAACTACTAAAAGTGGTTCTTGGATGTTAGCTGGGATCCTGCAGTGTCATTGAAAGCCTAGTCCCAGCATGCTCGGTGAGAAGTGGGCACTGCGTATGCACAAGATAAGTGTCATTTAAGGGTTATTATTTTATCTTGTGTATATAAGGAAAGGGTTTTTAACCCTTTCTGTACCCCCTGGCACTCAAAGAGTTGACTTATCAGCACTGCAAGATTCATGTAAAACGTCAAAATGTTTAAGAAAAAATATAAAATAATGGCCAGAGCAATAGATGCAGGTTTATGCTCTTCAGCTCATTTCACATATGATTCCAAACAGGATCCCTTTATTATTGGAAAACTCTGCTATTCTAAAGGTTTATCATATATCCGAATACCCATAAAGTAGTAACTTTAAAAAAGGCACCACGTTCTAAAAAGGTCTCTCTAGACTAAAATCATAAATGCAAAAAACTTAATCTCCTGAATCTTATGGTCTAGTATCCACAATGGAATGTCATCTTCACATCTAAAGCTGTAAGCCATTTTATTGCAAGCACTTCAAAACACTAGTTTGTGCTCTTGGTCTCCCATCCGGTATATCAACCCATACAACTTGAGAATAAATTTTATTTGGAGCATGACAGTAAAAGAGGATTTTAGCCTTACCTGTTAAATCCTTTTCTCTTACTCTATACAGGTTACTGGTAACTTTGGGTAGGCGATCCACCCCTTTAACTAGGCAGGAGCAATTCTAGAATTGAACACAGGAGGCGAAGCCTACCTTCACTCCTTGGCTGCAGCTAGCCTATCAGTTACATTAAGATTTGAGACACTAACTATTGACTAGATAGAAGGGAAAGAAGACTCCTGTGACCATGACCCCAAAGGACCCCCAGGGTCTGCCACAGGAGAGCCAAGCATGGTCCCTTGACAGGGTGGCAGACCAGTAAAATGTATGGACTAAGAGAAAAGGATTTAACAGGTAAGACTAAAATCCTCTTTTCTCTGTCCTCCAATACAGGTTACTGGTAACTTTGGGATGTCCAACCATAGAGTTTACCAGAGGTGGGAAGTAAGGCAATGCCCAGACACAAGGCCCCCAAAGTCACCAGAGCAGATATGAACCATCAGATCAGAGATAGCCCAACAAAACAAATGAAGTGTCAACGGACACTGAACAGAAGTAACACCACCCCAGGAACTGTTACACAGCACACTGAACTATAGGCAACGGGGCTCAAAAGTGAAGGAAGCACCAAAGAACCGAAGAAGATCCTAGACAGGCAAGACTGCCTCCAGGATTTTCCTCCCAAAAGCTGGCACCAGCCGATGCCAGCACATCAACACGGTAGTGCTTCGAAAAGGTGTGCACAGATGACCAAGTGGAAGCCTTGCACAACTGATCAGCAGAGGCCAGATTCTTGTAAGCCAAAGAAGCCCCAAAAGATCAAGTAGAATGAGCCGTGACCCGAAAGGGAACAGGCTTCTTCCTTGGCTCATAAGCCTTACGAATAGTGGACTTGATCCAAGATGCAATGCTCACTTTCGATGCAGGTCTTCCTGCCCTGTGGCCCTCAGGAATGATGAGCAGTGCGTCAGACTGTCCAATAGACTCACTGTGATGGACATAAAACTTGAGACAACGCACCACAACGAACATGTGGAGATCCCTCTCCTTGTCAGAGGAAGGGTCAGGCCAGAAAGAAGGCACCACAATCTCCTGATTAATGTGGAACTCAGAGACCACCTTCGGGAGAAACTCCTGCAAAGTGCGAAGCACCACCTTGTCTTTGTGAACCACCAAAAAGGGTGGTCTACAAGACAGAGCCTGTAACTCCAGGACATGGCGAACAGACGCGATTGCCAGGAGAAAGGCCATTTTCCACATCAGAAGGCGTATAGGAATAGTAGCCAAGGACTCAAAAGGGAGGGAGCTGAAGGACGCCCAGAACCAAGTTAAGATCCCACTGAGATGCGGGAGTCTTAAAAGCAGGATAAGCATGAGCAACGTCCTGGAAGAAAACCTTGACATCAGGAAGAAGAGCAATTCGCCTCTGAAAGAAAACAGAGCAGAAGTCTGAACTTTAAGGGAACTCAAACTGAGGCCCTTATCCACAGAGTCCTGCAAGAAAGCCAGAACTGTAGCAGAACAAAATTCTGAGAAAGGTCCCTATCAGCACACCAAGATAGAAAGGTCGACCAGATACGATGGTAGGCCTTAGAAGAAACAGGTTTGCAGGCACTGAGCATAGTAGCCACCACACCAGAAGAAAAACCTTTCCTCTTCAATATTAAGGATTAAATTTCCAAGCCATCAAAGCTATACTGTGAATATCCTCCTTCCATAGGTAACCCTGTAGAAGATCCGGATGGCAAGGGAGCCAGAAGCTCCGGAAACCAAGCCTGCCAAGGCCAGTATGGAGCAATCAGAACAGTCTCAATTTCTGTAACACCCTGTGCAACAAGTGGAAGGGGAGGAAAGATGTAAGCCAGAGGAAATAACCAAGGAATGGACATGGCATCCACCACCACAGCTAAAGCATCCGTCCAGCGAGAGAAGAACCTCAGAACCTTCGGGTTCTGTCTTGGCGCCATCAGGTCGATTCAAGGAAGACCCACTTCTGAACAATGAGGGTGAACAGCTCTGGATGCAGTTCCCACTCTCCGCTGTCCACCGTGTGTCGACTGAGAATCTGCCATGACGTTGTCTACGCCAGGAATGTGCACTGCGGATATAGCAGGAACGTGTTCTGCCCAGGACAAAATACCCTTGACCTCTAACCAAGAGGGGAGACTTCTTGCTCCGCCCTGCTTGAGGATGTAAGCCATGGCTGTGGCGTTGTCAGACTGGACCCGGACTGGGCATTTATCCAGCTGGGGTGTCCAATGACTAAGGGCATGAAATATCACCCAAAGATCCAAAACGTTGATGGGAAGGAGAGATTCCTCCAGAGACCACCGACTCTGAGCACTCAGGCGACCCAGGACCGCTCCCCAGCCGGAGAGCCTGGCATTCGTAGTCACAGTGGTCCAGAAGGATACCAGGAAGGACTTCCTCTTCAGCGGACTGGAGAGGTCAAGTCACCACAGCAAACTCAGTTCCACATGAAGAGGGAGGGATTCTGACATCTTCAAAAGGTCCGCTGACCCCTGCACACCTGGACCACAAACCTCTGGAGTTCCCTGGTGTGAGCCATGGGAAAATGGGACCGCTTCTATGGTGGAGGAGATGAATTTACCCACTAGAGAGGACAGCTTCTTAGCTGGAACTGGATCGTGAGCCAGAACATCAGAAACCACCTGTGAGAGATCTGGTGAGCCACCTCGTCCATAAGAAACACCATGTGCTGCTGAGTGTCGAAGAGAAGGCCCAGGAAGACCAGACGCTGGGATGGGACAAGATCTGACTTGGTCATGTTGATGATCCACCAGTGATGGGTGAGAGCATGAATGCAGTCCTGAACCTGCTGATGAAGAAGTTCTGCAGAAGGGGCTTTCAGAAGCAGGTCAACCATGTATGGAGTAACTCTGATGCCGTCCCAATGGAGGACCGATACCAAAGCTCCCAGGACACTGCTGAAGACACGACCAAGTGCCCTTGGTCGCAGGCAATCAGATACTGCCGACTCTGGACGAATGGTGATGTGTAGATATACGTCCTGAAGATACAGAGAGGCAAGTAATTCTCCCAAGGACAAAGCAGCAATCATCGTCCTTAGGGACTCCTGGTGATGAGTCTTGATCACAAAGGAATTGAGATCCTTCAAATCCAAAATGGGACAACAGCCGCCGTCCTTCTCGGAGACCACAAAGAGGTTTGAGTAAAAACCCATACCTCTGTCCTGAATTGGAACAGGTTCCAGAACATCCTTGTCCAGAAGGCCTGGATAGCGTCATCGAACAGACGGCGTATGAGAGGGGAAAAACCGGAAGGGAGGAAGAGGTGCGAAAAGGATCCTGTACCCTTCCGCCACTACGTGAAAAACCCATGGGTCCGCCACTGAATCCTCCCAGACGCTGTGGTAGTGACGCAGACGGCCACCCACAGCAAAGTTCAGCGAGTCATGCCAAAGGAGGCTTGGAAGAGACCTTGGTCTTCCATTGCTGTTTGGGCTTGGAGGAGGAAAGCGGAGATGACGGAACGCCTGGTTTGCTGGACGTGTCTCAGTCTGGAAGGAACGGAAAAGCCAATTACGCTTGAGAGGAGTCTTTCTCCAAGGGCCCACAGGCAGAAGGGTACTCTTGACCCCCTGTGGCCTCACTAATCAGATCCTTAACATTTGGCCCAAACAAGAGGTGCCTTGAAAAGGCAATGAGAGAAAAGTTTTCTTGGAAACAGACCAGATCTTGAGCCAATGAGCTCGTCTGGCAACCACAGAGATGGTGGAAACCCTCACCACCAAACGGATGGCATCAAATAAGCCAGCAGAAACCATGCTGGGCCCCACGAAGCCGCAACATATCAGAAGTAGGAGCACCCTTCTCATGGACAGCCAGGGTGAGCTGTTCAGTCCAGATCGCAATGGCCCGGTTCACCCACACTGCAGCAAACGCTGGACGCATGGCAGTATCAGCAGTGGCAAAAATGGACTTGAGGAAGATCTCAAGTTTCTTGTCAGTCCAGTCTTTCAGAGCGAAAGCATCAGCAACTGGCAAGGAAGTGGACTTAGACAGCCTGGAGACAGGAGCATCAACTGTTGGAGGTATGAACCCACTGAGCAAGTGCTGCCTCCGAGAAAGGGTAAAGCTTGGCAAAATTCTGGAAAACAGAAAGTTGCCTGTCCGGAGACTTCCACTCATCAGACACAAGGCGGTCAAGATTGGGGTTAGGTGGAAAAAAACAAGTATAGGGCCTTTTAGGCTCCTGAAATACAACAGAGGGATCCCAAGAAACCTCCTGAACTAAGGGAATGTTTAGGGTAGTTAAGACTGCTCTGATCAAGCCCTCAGCCAAGGGATCAGGATCAGCCTCAAAGGGGTCCCCAAAAAAACTGAGAGGAGCCCACAGCAGAACATTCCTCAACATCCAAATCCACCAACAGTTCCTCCTCAGAGGAATCTGATACGTCAAGTACTCCCTGTGGTTTCGGCAAGGAAGATCTGATAGAAGAAGGGGTCTGCCAGGAGTGGAAGAACCCCTATAACTGGGATAGAAAGAGTAGCAAAGTAGACCGGAGGCCTCTAGTAGCAGCCTAGAACTCTTGCACCCAAACTGGCTCTAATGCAAGGCTGGATGTCCCTGGGAGAGACTCAGGGACATCAGAACATGCTGGGCATAAATGACCTGAGAATTCTCTAGGTAACTCTGAATGACATGAGGAGTGATGCGCAATAGGGGACACAGAGACCCCTAGCATCCTTAGTCTTAAGCCTGGCCCCAGGCTCTAATGGATTAGACATTCTCAGTGTCAAAACGTTTAAAGTATAAGGAATCACCCAAATACAGTATGCAAGATTAAAATTTCACCCCAGAAATCGCTAAAATGCACTTATCTGGCAGGCGAAGGGTTAATCTGCAGAGGAGAGAAGGAAAGACCAAGCCCTGTGTAGGATACTCGTTCTGGAAAAAGCACAAAATGACTGCTGTGGCGGGAGCCAATCAGTACTGATCGCGTGAAGCTAGCGCTCATGGGAAATGTAGTTTTCCCAGAAAAAGTGCCCGAAGCCCCCTGAGCCCCCCCAACACACAAAAAATGTTAACCGGATGACAGAGCAAGGGCAGACTATTAAAATGAGCCCTCTCTGAAGTCGCTATGTTGAGCAGTTGCAGAGATAGTTCCCAAACTGTACAGTCCCATAGAAGTGAATGGAGAAATGGAGTCTTTGCAGTAAAGCGTGCCTTAACACAAATTTTGCAGAGTTGAAACTGTGAATTAAAATTACATGAAACATCACTAGAACATGTTAGCAGACCCAAAACACACTGACCCAGTAGGGAAAGTGCCAATAAACCCCCTAAAGATACAAAACCAGCAGCTAAAGGGTTAAGTTACCACAGAAACTTGCTCCAAAACACCCGACATACAGATAAACCCAAAGAGTGCAGAAGTGTGGAACAGGAACTCCAAAGGAAAACCCCTGTGCAGAGGGGCACTGTGGGACATGTGGACCTACAGCACTCAAAGGGTTGCTCACCTTTCCTGCAGATCTTCTGTCTTCAGACTACCACGTATTAAGAAGAAGCCTCAGTGAGCAACTCCTGAGGAAATTACTTGAACCCAAGATTCCCGCCTCCCCCCCCCCCCCCCGGAGCGCAAGGTCCACAAAAAGCACCTGGATACTGAGCTAGCCACATCTAAGGGCATTGTCAGTTATGGTAATCCACCTAATGGTGGTATTCCATATCTAACAAAAATAAAAAAATTAGCCAAAACTATAGCAGAACTGTTCTCTTGCCTGTGTCTTCACACCAAGGAACAAATCTTAATGGAGCTGAATGGCTAGCTGCAGCCAAGGAGGGAAGGAAAGCTCCACCCACTGCATTCACTTCTAGAATTGTTCCTGCCTAGTTAAAGGGGTGGATCGCCAACCCGAAGTTACCAGTAACCTGTATTGGACGACAGATAAAACATTTTATGACCTTGCATGCTTTGTAAAGGTTTCCCTCTTAAGTAGTAGAACCACAAAATTAAAAAAATAGCTTTTCATATAGATTGATTTTCTGGTAAAATGTGTGACCTAAAACATAACGTAAGAAAAGTGACCCTCACTCGAAGCAGACACTCATCTAGGTTCACAAACTTTATTTCTTGACTGATTAATCTATGGATTTTACAACAAATTCAGTGCATGCATGTCTTATTTCAAGTTAATGGAAGTAAAGTTTAAACTGTACTGAGACCAGCGTTGTGTTTTTGCAAACCCTGTGCTATGATATTTCAGCATCTTTAAAGTTGTGGAAACAAACCCTTGAGGGTGAGATGCAAGTGAACCCTCCAACACTGCCATGCATTGTACATTGCAAAAAAAAAGTGAGTGTGTGTGTGTGTGTGTGTAATATATATAGCATTGTAGTGTTAATAGTAACCCTTTCCTGCATTCTAAGAAATGCAGAGGTGTACGAAGATACACGTGTCATTTTCTGTTGCCAATTAGAAAAGACATATGGGTAAAACACTTAAATGCAGTACTCTGTAAAGTCAACTTGGAACCGGACAGCTCTATAGGCATTTCATTTTTTCATCACAATAGAAATGTTAACGTTTGGAAATGCAAAGACATTTCTTTGATATTTTTTTGGTTTGTTTGCTTTTGTTGGCTTAAAGAGAAGTATAAAAAGTGACCAGACAAAAGGGTGAGAAATCACTTGGCAGCGAAAGTGTCAAGTTTCAGAAACACAGCATTCAAGAGGAAAATACCTTCGCAAACTAAATTTTTTATCAGTTTCCCCCAGTACTGTGCGGTTTCAATTACTGACGGACAGTCACTTGAATGCGTCTGGTTTTAGAAGGAGTCTTAACCCTTTAATTGCCAGAGGGATATGCAACTCATAGCTTTGCAATGCTTTGTGTACCCCTCTAGCACCCAAAGGGGTAGCATATGTCAGCATTAAAAAAACAAACAAAAAAAAAAACGTAGCACTCCACAACTTACTTACCAGGCGTTTGCTATACAGTAAGGCTGTGCTGCTGCCACTTGCAATAGCCCAGTTTGTGAAGGTCATGACATGCTTCACTTGCCGTGAGAGACCAGTGATGTCATTTTGCTGCTGTACAAGCTTCATCTGCCGTTCCTTTGTAACACTCTAAAGAGAGCCAGATAGAACAGGTTATTCCACAAATGTAACCGCTATATACAGATTACAGCAGGGAAACACTATCAACAATTTCTTACTTTAATGGAATACAACAAAAAGCTAAAATACAACAAGGTTGAACCACTCTAATATGTCAGCTACATTATCTGACTTGCTGGATTAGGACATTACATCAACTGCAAAATAGTGTATATAAGTTGTGCATATGCACTGGGACAAACTCACAGCACCATAGAGAATACAAGTATCTATTGATTTAAGTGGTCCTTTTAACCCTATGAATTTCAGCTGTGAAATGTACTGAAGACCTCTCCAGCATTGTATTAAACCCAGTTTAAATCAATGGATCATTTCAGGGTTCCATAGGGTTCAATTGATTTGTCAATATCCTATATAATAATTTGCTAGGATGTTTGTCAGAAGCAGTCATGCGCAGTAGAGAGTGCGCGTGCTGTAGTCATGCGCAGTAGAGAGTGCCTGAATGCTCCATGGCTGATACGGAGCACTATGCTCCGAATTTAGACCGGAGTCCTCTTTAAACTAGTATCGATTATAAACCTGCAACTGACAAAAAAGGGATGCGGTGTTAAGTATACTAAAGTGGACCTGTCTTACGAAGACAAAGTAACGTAGTTTTTACAGAGAAATAAAATAGGCATATATATTATACTACACATTTTTCTGTAGAATAGTCTGATAAATTAATGGTGGCACATTCTTGCACTTTATTCCAAGGAGTAGGATCCTGCTTGCCATACTCAGAGAGCAAGGAAGGAAGGAACATATTTTTACCCAGGGAAGGAGCTAGGCATGTGGATACTGGGGGTCTCTGGAGAACCCACACCGATTTCCTGGTATGGCAGCACGCTAGCAGCCCAAATTACACTAGTTAAAGTAGGACTTTAAAAAAATACGCAAGAAGCAAATCTTTAAAGAATTCTAAGAGGTCCTACCCAGCTGGAGGGCACAGACCTCTCCATATTTAAATACCGGGGAGGGACACAGAAGAAATTATATTAGACGTGTTTCTGCAGAATAGTCTGAGAAGTTAACCTTTAGGTTTTGGTGGCATATTCTGGCACTTTATTCCAAGGAGAAGGATCCTGCTTGCCATACTCAGAGGGCAAGGAAGGAAGGTACATAATTTTACCCAGGGACGGTGCTAGGCATGTGGATACTGGGTCTACGGACAAACCACATTGATTTCCTGTAAGGCAGCACACTAGCAGCCCAAATTACACTAGTTAAGGAAAAATTTAAAAAAGCATCAATCCAGCTGGTTAGGACAAAAAAACTGATGCAAGAAGCACATCTTTAAAGAATTCTGAGAGGTCTTACCCAGCTGAAGAAATTACATTAGACATGTTTCTGTAGAATAGTCTGAGATGTTAACCTTTAGGTTTTGGTGGCACATTCTGGCAATTTATTCCAATTCCCTGCATGTATGCAAATTAATTCTGTTCAAGATCAAAATTATTGCTCACAGCATTGTTGTCCATAGCACAATGTGTGGTAATATTGGCCCAGCAGAAAAACAATGTACCACCAGGAAATAAAAAAACAATTCTTAAAACAGTCATTGATAAAAATGGCTGGTACAACATCTAGAAGTGTTTTGATTTCAGTTAAAATGAACAACTTATTTTATAGCGACAGACTCACTTTAACTGATCCGAGCAAAATTCTCTTGGTTGCCCGTGAAAAGGGAGTCAAAGATTTGCTGCACTGGGTTAAGATCTTTTGTACAGGAATGGACTTCCATTTATTCAGATCGATCAAGTAAAGGTGAATATACAACCCCCTTTGGTGTACTAATTACTTCGTACACAGCAAGATAGATGCTGGAATGTCTTCTGACCCTCAAAACAGGCAGACACTAGAAAGTTCAATGCCATATCTGCAAAGCTCAGGGCGCACATCTTTCTCAAAAGAATATTTATTTATTTTTTTACCAAAAGTGAACACACTTATAATATATAACCCCTGTCTATCTCCCAGATTCAAGTGTAGCACCGTGGTACAGAAAAGTACAAAAGGTGGGAAGTAAAGCAGGAAACCCCCCAAGAGGACTCCTCTGCCTGGGGAATGAAACCTTCCCCCCACCCGATCAGAGTCCTGTGTTATATATGGATTAAGAGAAAAGGATTTAATAGCAGGTTCACTAAAACCCTATGCTCTCTTACCTCTAAATATGGAAAACAGGAACCACGGGGATATGCCAAAGCATGCATAAGATTTCAGGAAGTGAAAGAAAAAAACTACCTATAAGATAACAGTATTCCACAGGACTAAACTGGTGCTATTTAACCTCAGGTGTCAAGAGACCCGGAGCTAACAACAAACCAACCAAACAAGAGCCAGCTGGGCTCAAACCACTGAACATGGTACGGTACTAGAAGAAAGTGTCCTATAACAGGCACTACTGCCCGAAGGACAATCTGGCCATAGAAGGCTCAGCCGAGGTGAAAACATTGACAAGGAGTACAATGTAGCAGCCTTGCACCATTGTTCAGCAGAGGCCTGGCGGAGTGAGCCACACCTCTGAAATGAACAGGTCTCTTCCTGATTATATACGTCTGGTGTACTGCAGCCTTGATCCAAGAAGGTATAGCGACTCTAGATGCAGCCTTATTCATAGATGCTACCTATTGTTAGGAAACAATTCAGACAAACAAAAAGATGAACAAATTGGAGAATTAACCCCTTAAGGACTAGCCACGTGGCCCACAGTTAAGGAGTGCCCTTAAAGGGATAGTAATACTTCATTTTAACTTTATTTTATTTTGTAGGCATTAAAAAAACATGAAGAATGATATAAGTCTTATCTCTGAAACCTTTATGGTTTAAGAGATATTCACAAACAAAGTATCCCCCCCCCCCCCCCGTTCAACTAGATCAGAAGGGAGATGCCCAGGTAGACTGCAGAGAGGGACAATCTTCAATTAAGATAATGGAAAAAGCTGAAAAACTTGTCAAGGGGGGGGGAGGGCTTTCATTGTTTTCATACAAAGAAAATTATCCCCTTCTGTTATCTGTACTGTCATACAACCAGACTCACATCTGAGAAGAGATGGCTTACACTAGGTAAAAGGGGCGGGGAGGGGAACTTTTCTTGTGAATATCTCATAAACCATAAAGGTTTGAGAGATAAGACTTATATCATTCTTCATGTTTTTTTAATGCCTACAAAATAAAATAAAGTTAAAACGAAGTATTACTATCCCTTTAAGTGCAAGACAGCCATGACGGTCCTGGCATGTCATTGGTCCTTAAGGGGTTAGTATACACAATTAAACAGAGGCTAACACCAGGGGCCTTGTGCAGAACAGTACAAACAAAAAATTCAGTGTCAAGTGGATTTATTGCAGGGAAAAAAAAACAAAAAAAAAAAAAAAAACTTAGAGATATAGCCACCCCTACTAATATAGAATGCTTGCACAAACTATACTTTGCAATCTAAGGAACTAAGGGCTCTGGTTAAGAAAAAGTGGAATACTGTGGCTTTCCAAATAGAGGATTTTAGTCTTACCTGTTAAATCCTTTTCTCTTAGTCCATACAGGTTGCTGTTAACTCTGGGTAGGCGATCTGCCTCTTTAATTGTAGCCAGGACCAATTCTAGAATTGTATGCAGGGGGTGGAGCTTATTGTCCCTCCATGGCAGCAGCTAGCCAACCAGCTCCAGAAAGATTTGAGACACTATTGACTAGATAGTAGAAGGGAAAGACTAGTCCTGTGAGCATGACACCAAAGGACCCCCACAGTCTGCCACAGGAGAGCCAAGCATGGTCCCTTGACAGGGTGGGAGACCAGTAAAATGTATGGACTAAGAGAAAAGGATTTAACAGGTAAGACTAAAATCCTTCTTTCTCTGTCTTCCAATACAGGTTACTGGTAACTTTGGGATGTCCAACCACTGAGTTTCCCAGAGGCGGGAAGTAAGACAAGGACAAGGCGAAAGGCCCCCAAAGTCACCAGAGCAGATATGAACCATCAGATCAGAGATAGCCCAACAAAACGAACGAAGTGTCAATGGACACTGAACAGTGGTAACACCCCAACTGTTACATAGCACGCTGAACTACAGCCAGTGGGGCTCAAAAGTGAAGGAAGCACCAAAGAACCGAAAAAGATCCTAGACATGCAGGACTGCCTCCAGGATTTTTCTCCCAATGCTGGCGTCAGCCATGCCAACACATCAACACGTTAGTGCTTCGAAAAGTTGTGCACAGACAACCAAGTGGCCGCCTTCCACAATTGATCAGCGGTGGCCTGATTCTTGTAGGCCCAAGAGGCCCCAATAGATCGTGTACAATGAGCCGTGACCCTGAAAGGGACAGGCTTCTTCCTCAGATCATAAGCCTTACGAATAGTAGACTTGATCCAAGAAGCAATAGTCATCTTGGATGCAGGTCTTCCTGCCCTAGGACCCTCAGGAATGACGAACAGCACGTCTGATTGCCTGATAGACCCAGTGCGATGTACATAAAACTTGAGACAACGCACCACGTCTAAAAAGGAGATCCCTCTCCTTGTCAGAGACGGGGTCAGCGCAAAAAGAGGAAACCACAATCACCTGTGTGGAACTCCAAAACCACCGTCGGGAGAAACTCCTGAGAAGTGCAAAGCACTTCCTTGTGAAACACCAAATAGGGTGGCTTACAAGACAGAGCATGTAACTCCACAACTCGGCGAAAAGACACATTCGCCAGGAGAAAAGCCATTTTCCACGTCAACAGGCATAGAGGAATGGTAGCCAAAGAGGGTGCTGAAGAATGCCCAAAATCAAGTTAAGATCCCATGGAGTAGCAAGATTGTTGAAGGCAGGTCAAGCATGAGCAATGCCCTGGAAGAAAACCTTGACATCAGGAAGGATGGAAATGTGCCTCTGAAAGAAAACAGAGCAGAAGTTTGAACCTTAAGGCAACTCAAACTGAGGCCCTTATCCACACCGTCCTGCAAAATGGTCAGGACCATAGGCAGATCAAATTCCTGAGAAAGGTCCCTATCAGCACAAGATAGAAAGGTCGACCAGACACTATGGTAGATCTTGGAAGAAACAGGTTTGCGGGCACTGAGCTTAATAGCCACCACTACTGAAGATTCCGTTCCCAAGCAGTCAAAGATAGCCGATGAACATCCTACTTCCACAGGTAACCCTGTAGAAGATCCGATTGGCAAGGGAGCTGGAATGGCTCCGCCACTGACAAATCCAGGAACTCTGGAAACCAAGCTTGGTGAAGACAGTACGGAGCAATCAGAATGACTGGACAGCGCTCCAATCGCAATTTCCGTAACACCCTGTGCAATATGGGAAGGGGAGGAAAGATGTAGGCCAGAAGACAAAACAAAGGAATGGACACTGCATCCACCGCCAGGGCGAGAGGGTTCCTCCACCAAAAGAACCTCGGAACCTTCCTGTTGTGTCTTGTCACCATCAGGTCAATGTAAGGAAGGCCCCACTTCCAAACAATGAGTGTGAACACCTCTGGGTGCAGCTCCCACTCTCCAATGTAAATTGTGTGTCGACTGAGGACGTCCACCATGACGCTGTCTATGCCAGGAATGTGCAATGCAGATATGGCAGGAACGTGTTCTGCCCAAGACAAAATAGCCTTGACCTCTAACCAAACGACGAGACTTCTTGTTCCGCCCTGCCTGTTGATGTAAGCCACGGCCATGGCGTTGTTGGATTGTACCCGGACTGGACAGTCTTCCAGCTGAGATGTCCAATGACGAAGTGCATGAAATATCGTCAAAGCTCCAACATGTTGGAAGGAGAGATTCCTCCGGAGACCACCGACCCTGAGCACTCAGGCGACCCAGGACCACTTCCTAACCGGAGAGGCTGTCATCCGTCGTCACTGTGGTCCAGAAGGATACCAGGAAGGACTTTCCTTTCAGCAGATTGGAGAGATCGAGCCACCATGACACTAAGTTCCACATGGAGAGGGAGGGACACTGACATCTTCAGAAGGTCCGGACGACCCCTGCACACCTGGATCACAAGCCTTTGGAGTTCCCTGGTGTATGCCAGGGCAAATGGGACCACGTCTATGGTGGAGATTAATTTCTCCACTAGAGAGGACAGCTTCTTGGCTGGAACTGGATCTTGTGGGCGATCTGGTGAGCTACTTCGTCCGTGAGAAACACCATGCTCTTCTGAGTGTTGAAGAGAAGGCCCAGGAAGACCAGACGCTGAGATGGGACAAGATCTGACTTGTCCATGTTGATGATCCACCTGTGATGGGTGAGAGTGTGAATGCACTGCTGAACCTGCTGATGAAGTTCCGCAGAGGGGGCTTTCAGAAGCAGGTTGTCCATGTATGGAGTAACTCTGATGCCGTCCTGATGGAGAACAGACACTAAGGCTCCCAAGGACACTGTTGAAAACTTGAGGAGCTGTAGTCAGACCAAAGGGAGGAGCTGAAAACTGAAAATGCCCTCAGTCGCAGGCAAATCTGAGATACTGCCGGCTCTCTGGATGAACAGCGATGTGTAAATATGCATCCTGAAGATCCAGAGATGCAAGGAATATCCCCGGGGACTCTGGATCACAAAGGAATGGAGATCCTTCAAATCCAAAATGGGGCGACAACCGCAGTCCTTTTTGGAGACCACAAAGAGGTTTGAGTAAAAACCCATACCTCTGTCCTGAACTGGAACTGGCTCTAGAACATCCTTTTCCAGAAGAGTATGAATAGTGGCGTTGAACAGCCGGCGTTTCTCTGCTCCCTGAGGGGTATGAGAAGAAAAAAAACTGAAAGGGAGGAAGAGAGACAAAAGGGAGGAGGAATGCGGAGCTGAGGGAACCATGTGTCTCATTCTGAAAGGAATGAAAATACAGATTATGCTTAAGCGGTATTTTCTTCCTGCGAACCAAGGGTAGAAGGATACTCCTACCCCCTGTGGCCTCATTGATCAGATACTTAAGATATGGCCCAAACAAAGAAGTACCTTGAAAAGGTAAGGAGAGCAATGCTTTCTTGGAAGCAGTGTCAGCAGACCAGATCTTGAGCCAAAGAGCCCATCTGGCAACCACAGACATGGTGGAAACCCTAGGCACCAAACAGATGGCATCAAATAAGGCACCAGAAACAGTGCTGCGTCTCAGAAATGTTGGCAAGAAGGAGCAACATATCCGAAGCAGGAGCACCCTGACGGACTGCCATGGCCCGCTTTACCAATGCTGCAGCGAATGCTGGATGCATGACAGAACCAGCAGTGGCAAAAATGGACTTGAGGGAGACCTCAAATTTCATGTCAGTCGAGTTCTTCAGAGCGGATGCATCAGAAACTAGTAAGGCAGTACACTTAGATAGCCTGGAGATAGGTGCATCCACTTTGGGAGGATGAACCCACTGAACAAGCGCTGCCGCAGAGAAGGGATAAAGCTTGGCAAATTTCTTGGACACAGAAGGTTTCCTGCCCGGGGATTTCCACTCTTCAGACACAAGGCGGTCAAGAGTGGGGTTAGGTGGAAAGTAAGGGGCTTTTTAGGCTCCTGAAACAGGTCGGAGGATTCAGAAGGAAGCTCCTGAACTAAGGGAATGTTAAGGGTATTCAAAACAGCCATGATCAGGCCCTCGGGCAAGGGCTCAGGATTAGCCTCAAAAGGATTCCCAAAAAACTGAGGAGCCCACAGCAGAACATTCCTCAACATCCAAATCCACCAACAGTTCCTCCCCAGAGGAATCTGGTACGTCAGGTACTCCCTGAGGTTTTGGCAGGGAAGACTTGACAGAGGAGGGGGTCTGCCAAGAATGGAAGACCCCCGGTAATTGGGATGGAAAGAGTTGCAATGTAGACCCTAAGGTCCCTAGTAGCAGCCTTGAACTCTTCCACCCAACCTGGCTCTATAATGCATGGCTGGAGGTCCCTGGGAGACTCTCAGGGCCATCAGAACATGCTGGGCATAAATGACCTGAGAATTCTCTAGGTAACCCTGACTGACAGGAAGAGCAATGTACAATAGGGGATACAGAGACCCCAACATCCTTAGTCTCAGGTCTGCCCCCAAGCTCCAACGGTATAGACATTCTCACAGTGTCAAATAACCTTACAGTATAAGAAATCACCCAAGTACAGTGTGTAGGATTAAAGTTTCACCCCAGTAACGCAGGACTGTGCAATAGGAACTCCAAATGAAAACCCTTGTGTGGAGGGACACTGTGGGACATCTGGACCAGCATCACTCAAAGGGATACTCACCTTTCCTGCAGATCTTCTGTCTTCAGTTTACCGTGTAGTAAGAAGTAACCTCAGTGGGCAACTCCTGAGGAAATAACTTGAACCCAAGATTTTCAACTAAGGGCTTAAGGTCCACAAAAAGCACCAGGTTACTGAGCTAGCCACATCTAAGGGCATTGTCAGTTATGGTAATCCGTCTAATGGTGGTATTCCATTTCTAACAGAAAAATAAAGTTTATAAAACTATAGCAGAACTGTTCTCTTGCCTGTGTCTTCACCAAGAAACACATCTTTCTGAAGCTGGTTGGCTAGCTGCAGCCAAGGAGGGAAGGTAGGCTCCACCCCCTGCATACAATTCTAGGGGCTCAAAGGGAAATCAGAACCTTAAGAGATCTCAAACAGAGTTCCTGTTCACTCCAGGAAAGACCGCACCAAAGGGAGGTGGAACTCCGCCTTGTCCACATATCACTTATGAAAAACAGAACACAGCCTACGGCAGGCCTTTGGAGGAGACAGGCTTCCTGACCTGAATCACAGTGGAAATGGCCTCTGTGGATAAACCCACCACAGGATGCTAGCTGCAAGAGCCATGCAGCCAAAGCCAGTTTCTCCACATCCTTGTGCCACAGGTAACCTTGGAGAAAAAGATCTGGCCTGGGAGGAAAGTGGAGCTGATCCTAAATCAAAAGACTGAGCAGGTCAGCAAAACAGGTCGACCAGAATGACTGTTGCACCATCCATCCTGGTGTTCCCTGGGAATGAGAGGTAATGGAAGAAATACTTAAATGATTAGTAATGTTTCACAAAAACAGCAGCTCCAATTAACCTTACTAGTATATGGGCCATGGAGAGTGTTATTTCAATACTGTCAGAGTTGTAGTTCAAGAGGAATTGAATGATAAAGTGTCCCCTTCCTGTCCCTTTAGCTAGTGTAAGCCACCTTCCCTCAGATGTGGAATCTGGACCTGGGGGGACCAGACAGCTCACAGCAAGGGACAGTTTTCTTACTGGGAGCATAATGCCAACTCTGCCCCGACAGGTTTTTCCTTGTGCTCAATGAAGATTGTCCCTCTCTGCATTCCATTCAGACAGTCTTGCTGCTCTGAGGTGAAGTGTTACATCAGTAACAGGGACAGGAGGGGGATACTTTATCATTCAATTACTACTGAAATACAACTCTGACAGTACTGTAACAACACTCTCCTGGCCCAAATACTATGAAGATTAATTGGAGCTGCTTTTATTGTGAAGCATTACTATTCCGTTAAAAGAGGTGGAAGTTCCACAGTTCAGGTATCTCTTCTGTTGCAAGGGCCAGGGGATCTCAATTTTGGGAGCAGGTCAGAACCTTCCAGTTGTCTCTGGTGGCCATGAGATCAATCAATCATCGGGACACCTCACTGTTGCACAATCAGATGGAACACTTCAGTGCTGCGTTCCCAGTAGCCTGGATCGATGTCTTGGCAACTGAGAAAGTCTGCCACAAAGTTTTCTACCCCTGGAATGTGAAAGGCTGAGATGGCCGGAGTGTGGGCCTCTGCCCACCCAAGAATGTACCTCACCTTGAACAAAGCAGCCGCACTGTGAGTGCCCCTTTGCAACTGATGCATGCCACAGCCATGGCGTTGTCCAGTACATGGGGGCAAGCCAGATCTCCCAGAGTTCTAAGACATTGAGGAACAGAAGAGACTCCTCCTGAGTCCACCTGCCCTGGACAACAAGGTGACACAGGACTGCACCCTGGCTGCTCAGGCTGGCATCTGTCATGACCAGGGTCCACTCTCTTTTCCAGGTTTGGCCAATGTAGCCACCACTGAAGGTACCATCTGGCCTCTGGGGGGAGAGAGGCATCTGGCAATCCAGACCAGCTCTGGATGACATACCTCTGAAGTTCACTCTTGTGGACTTGATTAAGGTACCACATCCATTGTCGACACCAGTCTGCCCAGAACTCTCATGTACTCCCTGACCATGGCTACGGGCCACTCCAGGGTCTAGCAGACTTCCTGCACCACCAGAAAAATCTTGTCCTCTGGAAGAAAGATCTTCCCCAGACAGATGTCGAACCTCATCTCTAGAAACAGAACCTAAGGTGGTACCAGAGAGGACTTGAGCATGTTAAAGACAAACCCTTGGTGGACCAGAAGTCAGGCACAATCCTGAAAGAGACGAGCCTTGATCAAAAGATCGTCCAGGTAGGGAGTCATGGAGATGCCCTGGGTGTGGATGAAGGCCGCTAAGGACCCCATGACTCTGGTGAACAAGTGAGGTACCAAAGGGCAGGCCAAATGGCAGACCCATGAACTGGTAGTCATCTGAGCTTAAGCACCACATTAATTGAGACATTTGCGGTCCAGAATGGGACGACCGCCACCGTCCTCTGGAACCACAATTAGGTTGGAATAAAAATCTGAACCATGCTCTGGTGGAGATACTGAAATCAGAACCAGTTTTTCCAGCAGTGAAACCACTGCCTCCTGGAACAGTCATGCCTTGAAATCTACACAGTACCCTTCTGAGAATACCCACAAAACCCAGGGGGCTGTGACCAAGGACTCCCAGGCATCTCGAAAAAGGCAGAGTCAATCACCTACAGGCAAACAGACCAGGACTCCTATTGTTATGCAGTAGAGTGCTTGACAGGCCCAGCCCTTGTAGCGTCTCGCTTGGGCTGCCAGGCCTGACTGGGCTTTGAGGCGGAGTGTTCGAGAGGTTTAAGAAGTTTGCTGCTACCACCAGTAATATGTTTTAGTTCAGGTCTAACAGAAACTTGCCCTGAAATGGCAAGGAAACCATTGACTTCTTAGAAGATTGGTCCTCAGACAGCTTTACAGCTGACATCAAGAGAAGGGAAAGGGGAACTTTGACTGCAGTAGCGGTTTGAGAGATGTGGTTTGTGGTAATGCGATTCTATTTTTAGCCTCTACAAATCTATTAAAAAAAAAATTTGGGGGACATTAACATTTCAAACTAGAAATTTACAGAAATCAAGCCTAAACAGATGGATAACAAAAATACTTAAAATGTGTGTAGCCTACAGGATGCAGGAAATGGTCCAAGCCCCTGGCACTGAAGGGGTTAAAATATAATTATGAAAAGAATGATGCCAAAATGAACATTGCAAATGCACCGAGCATTATTAAAAAGTACAAAGAATAGTCTAACCTTTGTTTAGATAATGGCGTTATTCTCTCTTTAAACATTCGTGTGGTTAAAGGAACAAATTCCCACAGAGAGATGGTGGAATAAAGAATGTAATTTTTAGGACAGATAGGTAGTTGAATGCAGTACACCAAAGCTAATTTTTCACACATGCAAAGGGTATTATGCATCTGAACAATTCATCATGGGTCTAGATGAATTAAACTGTTACAGTTTAGATCTCACCTTATATGGAAGAGCTAAGCTTTTAGCGTAATGAATGTATGATGGGTCTGTACTGAAAATGGTTTGATTTGCGCTTCCACTGAACTCTCTGATGTATATAAACATTCATGTCTGAAGGGACCGTCACAATTAATATTTCACAATGTTAATTAAGGTGTACAATGAAGGAAGCGCACAAAAACCTGGCTAAGAGATCTGAATTTACACACTTTCGAGGTATACGTATGTTTGGTATATAAGGGGGGTGTTTGCACACGGGGTGGTCTTGATAAAGTTGCATGAGGTAGCACAGAAAGGTCAATCTAAATAAATATTTATTTAAATAGCAACAATTAACAAAGTCATGCGAGTGTGTTATTTTCAAGAATGCATTTAAGTCTAAAAGGTAACGAGTACCCAGACATGAAGGGAGTTGTTGTCAGGAGTGTGGCTGAATCTTTACAACAAAGTGAATTAAAGGGGGACCTACCACCCCGCAAAAACGTAATCTTATTTAAGTCTTCATCTGGCGACTAGCTGCTTAGTAGCACTAGTCGCCAGAAATATTACCCGGTTTACAAGATATTCTACATACTCTGAGGCGGATAGAAGCAGGGACATCTTGCCATAGTGACGTCCGTGCGCCTGCGCTATCAGTCCCTTTTGGAGTCGGCCTACTAAGCAGCTAGTCGCCAGATGAAGACTTAAATAAGATTAAGTTTTTTGCAGGGTGGTAGTTCCCCTTTAAGTTTAGTAAATGACAAGGGGAGATTCAGTTCACAGAACAAAGCATATTAAAGATTAGGACTTGCCTATAATGGGGTATGTTGATGTGATGGAAAGCTTAGCATACTATGGCCATATTATTTGACTACAATCTCATGTTTAATACAGTGCTGATGTGCAGGGGCGAGTAGGGTGGTTTTATATGGGACTACAAATCCCACCATTCAAACAAAAACACACATGAGGATTAAAGTCCACTCACAAACTACCACTCAGCAGTCCAATGTAGATTGTCAGGTGGTTGCCAGAGGATGATGGACAGCAATGTGGTATGAGGGTGAATGCTAAACATGTTGATTAACAAGTCCATTTCAGTGTTTTCAACGTCCTTAACATATTTTCAATGGCTCTTATATGGATATAAAAATACAATACAAATGTAGATATTCTGCTCCTGAAATAAATTTGCACAGGGAAAAGGAGGGATGGTCTCTAATACAATACCAAGAAGGGGATTTTTGTGTACTTACTGATAAATCCTATTCTCTTCGTCCATGTGAAACACAGGAACCAAAGGAGAGCAGCGCAAGTGAAAAAAAGGCTCTTAAGACACAGACTTCTGGCGCGCTCTACTATACACCTGCCTTGACATGCTCAGTCTTAAGGTATAGCAAAGATGAAAAAACAGAAGTAAAGCAAGAAAGGAAGTAGCCTGAACTAGAAAACATCCATATCAAGGACTCAAACTGGTGGTTTCCCTCCTGGAGGCCAGTCCTGAGTTTCACATAGACTATGAGAAAACTCCCACCTACAATCTCCCAAAATTCATGTGACAAAGCCACAAGTCAATAAAATAAGCAGGAAAGAAGAAAAGAAAACATGACAGAACTAAGACCCTAAAAAGACTCTCCTATTCCAGGGAAAGCAGCACAGGAAAGGTTCTCTCTTAGTGGGAGACCTGTGTTCCATATGAATTAAAAAGAGAAAAGAATTTAAACAGAAAACACCACCATCCTATTTCCTCTTTTCTTGCCCTCAAATGTTTGCTCAAACCTACTGCTGCATTTTGGAGTTAAGATGCACACTGAACACAATTAAAAAAATCTCAGTAACTGTTCTATTCACTATATACAGGTATGAAAAAAATGGTACATCAGTCAGGACTAATCCACATAGTGTAGAAATTAACATGAAATTAATACGTGAAAGACTGTAGTCGATATACACACTATTAATTGTCACAGTTTCCGAAGTGTGCCATTATGCCTTCTACAACAAAATAAAACATAATACTGGTGTAACAAATAGCTCTGCTATGTTGAAACCTCTCATGTCTAGAGGTCACCAAGTTTAGAAGCCCTAGTGCCATATATAGATATATCAGTTAGGTTATGTAATAATTAGAAATATTTTTAATGTTGAGTCTTCACTTAACGCCTTAAGCACCAAGCTATCCATGGGTGGGGTGGTTGGAGGACCAATGCATTTTTATTTATTTATTTACCAGATACCCAGTGATCACAGAGCACCGTGTAGACAAGCTGCGATTGTGAAATTCTATGACATGCTAGGACCATCCACGGTCCAAATGCGGGAACAGTCGTGACTGTCCTGGCACGTCAACTACCATTAATGGGTTAATACTGCATGGATATGGTTAGAGGCCAAACACATCACACACATTTATACTTTTACTGTGTGCAACACAAAGAAAACGGATCATAACTTTACTAAAATAAATTCAGGTCAAAGAAAAAGGTCACAGAGCAAAACAAGCATTTTCCTACCTCCAGCTGCTGCAGAAGAGATTTGCCCTTTTTGTTGATTTCATTAATTAAAGTGAATATAGCCACTTTAATTTCCTGTTCCACTCGTTTATTGGTTTCATTCACTTCTTTTATTCTATAAAGCATCAAAAACAATGAACACAGATTACAATAGTGAGGAATGAAGTATTTGGCTAGCAAGCCAGCCAGTATAGTTTTATTCTCATAAAAAATAAAGCTCAATATAACAAGCTTTTGTTCTAAAGGGATAGTAATGTCAGAAAAAAAGTATTAACTATATGGTAGATACAATTTAACGATTACTTGCACTTATTCGTATCTCTCAAACAGTTATGGTTTGAGAGAGATAGGAAAATAAAGTTCTCTGTTCCCTCCCCCTTCTACTTGACAAGCTGTAATGCTGTCAGAAGCAGATTCAGGTCACTTGACCAGACGTGGCTCTTCAGCAGCGCCTATATAAGGAAAAATACTTCATCGGAAACCATAATGGTTTGAGAGATATGAATAAGTGCAAGTACTCTCTTAATTGTATCTACCATATAATTCATACTTTTTTCCTGACATTACTATCCCTTTAAATAAAAAAATGGCTAACAAGTTTAGGCAGTTTTGAAATCTCGTTTAGAATAACCTGTTACAAATAGACAATTATATCATAGATATACCTGATACACCTGAAATCTGCACATTTCCAACATATGAGTGAAATAAATTGATAAAGAAAATCAAAAAAATCCTTTCAAGATGGAATCCCCAGGTGAGGAGAATAAGAGGATTTTAGTCTTACCTGTTAAATCCATCCATACAGCTTACTGGTAACTCTGGGAGGCGATCCGCCCCTTTAAGTAGACAGGAACATTTCTCCAAATGTATGCAGGGGGTGGAGCCTCCCCTCCCTCCTTAGCTGCTCCCAGTCAGCTTGATGCCAGAATGATTTGTGACCCTACTGACCAGAGAAGGGAGAGAAGAAGACGACTCCTGTGAGCATGCCCCGAAGGACTCCCACAACTTGCCACAGGAGAGCCAAGCATGGTCTCTTGACAGGGTGGGAGACCAGTAACCTGTATGGACTAAGTGAAAAGGATTTAACAGGTAAGACTAAAATCCTCTTTTCATTGTCGTCCAATACAGGTTACTGGTAACTCTGGGATGTCCAACCATTGAGTTACCCTGAGGTGGGAAGAAGGCAAGGACCAGGCGCAAGGCACCCAAAGTCACCAGGACCTCCATGGACCTACTGGTCAGTGATCCCAACAAAACAGAAGTGTCAACGGACACCAACTAGGGGCAAAAACAAACCCCAGGGCCAACAGGGCTCAACAGTACGTAAGCACAAAGGACCTCAGAAGAAGAAGATCCTAGACAGGCAGAACTGCCTCCAGGACCTTCCTCCCAAAGCTGGCATCAGCCGTTGCCAGCACATCCACACGATAGTGCTTCGAGAAAATGTGCACAGAGGACCAAGTGGCCGCCCGGCACAGCTGATCAGCAGACGCTTGATTTTTGTAGGCCCAAGAGGCCCCAATGGACCTAGTAGAATGGGCCGTAACCCTAAAGGGAACATGCTTGTTCCTCAATTCATACGCCTTTCGAATTGTAGACTTAATCCAAGAAGCAATAGTCACTTTGGATGCTGGTCTCCCAGCCCTAGGACCCTCCGGAATGACGAACAGAGCGTCAGACTTCCTGATGGATTCCGTGCGATGCACATAAAACTTGAGACAACGCACAACATCCAACAAATGGAGATCCTTCTCCTTATCAGAAGAGGGGTTAGGGCAGAAAGAAGGCACCACAATCTCCTGATTAATGTGGAACTCTGAAACCACCTTCGGTAAAAACTCCTTGGAGGTACGAAGAACCGCCTTGTCCTTGTGAAACACCAAATAGGGAGGTTTACAGGAGAGAGCCTGTAACTCCGCCACCCGGAGGACAGACTCAATAGCCAGAAGAAAGGCCATCTTCCAAGACAAAAGGCGTAAAGGAATCGTAGCCAAAGACTCAAAGGAAGGATGCTGAAGAACTCCCAAAACCAAATTAAGATCCCACTGAGGAGCCGGGCTCCGAAAAGCGGGACGCACATGAGCAACGCCCTGGAAAAAGATCTTGACATCAGGAAGCATAGCAATACGTTCCTGGAAAAAGACAGAAAGCGCCGAAGTCTGAACCTTAAGAGAACTCAGACTGAGCCCTTTATCCACCCCGTCCTGCAGAAAAGCAAGGACCGTAGGAAGGTGAAAATCGTGAGACAGGTCCCTGTCAGCACACCAAGAGAGAAAGATCGACTAGACCCGGTGATAGATCTTGGAAGAAACAGGCTTGCGAGCACGAAGCATGGTAGAAACCACAGCAGAAGAAAACCCCTTCTTCAAAATAGAGGATTCAACCTCCAGGCCGTCAAATGGAGACGATGAACGTCCTTCATCAGAAGATCTGGACGAGAGGGAAGAAGAAATGGCTCTGCCACCGACAGAGCCAGAAGGTCCGGATACCAAGACTGACGAGGCCAGTTTGGAGCAATGAGGCTGACTGGACAACGCTCCACCTTCAGCTTCTGGATCACTCTGATCAACATTGGAAGAGGGGGAAAGGATGTAGGCTAGGGGAAACACCCAAGGAATCGACATGGCGTCGACCGCCAGAGCCAGCGAGTCCCTCCACCTGGAGCAGAACGTCAGAACCTTCCTGTTGTGTCTGGTAACCATCAGATCCACCGAAGGAACACCCCACATCTGAGTCAGAAGCTTGAACACCTCCGGATGGAGCTCCCACTCTCCGCTGTCGACTGTGTGACGACTGAGAAAGTCTGCCATGACGTTGTCTACTCCTGGAATGTGCACTGCAGAAATAGCCGAAATATGAACCTCCGCCCAGGACAGAATGGCCTTTACCTCTAGCCACACAGCGAGACTTCTTGTCCCACACTGTCTGTTGATGTAAGCCACGGCGGTGGCATTGTCTGATTCCACTCTGACAAGTCAGTCCTCCAGTTGAGATTCTCAATGGCGTAGAGCATGGAAAATCACCCGAAGTTCCAGGATGTTGATGGAGAGAAGAGACTCCTCCAAGGACCACTTCCCCTGAGCGTTGATTCGACCCAGGACAGCTCCCCAGCCCGAGAGACTGGCGTCCGTCGTGACCGTGGTCCAGTAGGGTACCCGAAAGGGTCTCCCCTTCAAGAGATGGGAAAGGTCCAACCACCATTCCAGGCTCAGCTCCACAAGAGGAGGAAGAGATACTAACAACTTCTGATGATCTGGACAATCCCTGCACGTCTGGATCACGAACCTCTGAAGTTCCCTGGTGTGTGCCATCGCAAATGGCACCGCCTCCATCGTGGAGATGAACCTCCCCACCAGGGAAAGCAACTTTGGAACTGGAATCCACTCGAGAGCCAGGACCCTCGATACTCTGAGCAATCTGATGCGCTACTTCCTGTGGCAGAAACACCATGCCCTTCTGAGTGTCGAACAGCAGACCCAGGAAGATGAGGCTCTGAGATGGGGACAAGTCCGACTTGTCCAAGATCACAATCCACCCGTGGCGAGTGAGTACCTGAATGCAGGTCTGAACCTGCCGGTGAAGAAGATCCACAGACTCTGCCTTCAAAAGCAAGTCGTCCATGTACGGAGTCACTCTCACTCCATCCCGATGAAGGACGGAGATCAACGCCCCAAGAACTCTTTGGAAAACCTGGGGAGCAGTTGTCAGCCCAAAAGGAAGAGCTGAGAACTGAAAGTGACCCCTGGCGCAGGCGAACCTCAGATACTGCCTACTTGCTGGATGAATGGGGATATGCAGATACGCATCCTGTAGGTCCAGAGAAGCTAGAAACTCCCCTGTGGACATGGCGGCGATCACAGTGCGCAGAGATTCCTGACGATAGTGAGACTTCACCACAAAGGAATTGAGATCCTTGAGATCCAAAATGGGATGGCCCCCGCCATCCTTCTTGGAGACCACAAAAAGGCTGGAGTAAAACCCCAAACCCATGTCCACAGGAAGCACTGGCTCCAGGACCTCTTTGTCCAAAAGATCCTGAATAGCGCCTTCGAACAACCTCAGTTTCTCTGCATCCTGCGGAGAACGAGTGAGATGGAAACAAAGGGGGGGAAGAGAAAAGAAAGGGATCCTGTAACCCTCTGAGACCACCTGTAAAATCCATGGGTCCGACACAGATGCTTCCCAAACCCTGCGAAAGAGGTGGAGATGTCCACCCACGGCAGGGTGCGGACCCGGGTTCGGCGAGTCATGCGGAAGCAGGCTTGGAAGACTTGGACTTGGAGGCAACCTTGGGCTTCCAGGACTGCTTGGGCTTGGAGGAGGGACGAGGATCGGACGGAACTGTCTTGGAGGATGAACGCGCCTCCGCCTGAAAGGAACGAAAGGACTGGTAGCGCTTAACTGGCCACTTTTTCTTGACGACCAAGGGCAAATGGGTACTCTTACCTCCAGTAGCCTCACTGATCAGCTCCTTGAGCTCAGAGCCAAACAGGGAAGTTCCCTGGAAGGGCAAAGAAAGCAAAACCTTCTTAGATGCAGTGTCAGCGGACCAAATCTTAAGCCAAAGCGCGCGCCTGGCCACCACAGAAGAAGTGGAGGCCCTAGCCATCATGCGGACAGCATCAAAGGCAGCATCAGAAACATAGTTCTGCTCTTCAGAAATATTGGCAAGCAAGCGCAACTTCTCTAAAACCAGCGCCCTGACGGACCGCCTTGGTGAGTTGCTCAGTCCAGACAGCAATGGCCCGGTTAACCCACGCCACAGCAAAGGCCGGCCGCATAGCAGTGCCAATAGATGCAAAAATAGACTTGAGGCAAACCTCCAACTTTTTATCCGTCCAGTCCTGCAAAGCAGAAGTATCAGAAACAGGCAAAGCAGTTGATTTAGACAGTCTAGACACAGGAGCATCCACCTTGGGAGGCTGAACCCATTTAGCCAGTTCAGCCTCAGAAAAGGGATAAAGTTTAGCAAACTTTTTTGAGACTGAAGAAAACTTATCAGGATTTTTCCAAGCATCGGAAACCAAACGTTCCAGTGTAGGGTTAGGAGGAAAACAAGTAACAGCTTTTGCCGGTTTCTGAAATACATCAGTTGGGTCAGAGGGAAGGTTGAGAGTGGACAGAACAGCCCGAATTAGGCCCTCTGCAGAAAATTCAGGGTCACATTCAAAGGGGTCACCAACAGATCTGGTAGACTCAATAACAGTACCATCCTCACCATCAGAATCTAGCAACAATTCTTCCTCAGAAGAATCAGACACGTCAGGGGCCCCCTGTGGTTTAGGCAGGGAGGTCCTGATGGTAGAGGGAGCCTGCCATACCTGCAGTGCTCCCTGTACCTGAGAGGGAAAGAGTTGAAGAGTGGACCCGAGGTCCCTAGTTGCAGCCTTGAACTCTTTCACCCAAGCTGGCTCTATAGCATGGCTGGAAGGCCCTGGGTTGCTGTCAGGACCATCTGAGCATGCTGGGCATAAGTGACCAGAGCATTCCCTAGGCAGCCCTGAATGACAGGAGGAGCAATGCGCAATGGGGGAAACTGAAGCCCCAGCCTCCTTAGTCTTATGTCTAGTCCCAAGCTCCAGCGGAGTAGACATACTCACAGTGTCAGATATACCCCACTGACAGAAATCACCCAATTAAAGTGTGAAGATTAAAGATTCACCCCAGAAACGTTTAAAACTAAACTTATCTGGCAAGCAAAGGGTTAATCAGCGAAGGAGAGGAGAAGGTCCAGTCCCTGCGTAGTATACTCGATGAGAAGAACTCACAAAAAGGCTGCCGCGGTGGGAGCCAATCAGAAAAAAGGCACGAAGCAAGCGCTCATGGGAACAGTAGTTTTTCTCACAAAGTACCCCAAAACAGTGCCCGAAGCCCCCCAAGTCCCCCAACACACTTGACTAGTGAACCGGATGAAAGAGCAAGGGAAGACAAACAAAATGAGCCCACTCAGATCGCTAGGTGGAGCGGTTCCAGAGATACGTCCCACACAGTGTAAGCCCATAGAGAGTAAAGGAGCAATGGCGGCTATGCGGTAAAAGCGTGCCTTAAAGGCGCGGAACATAAAATTTAAGAAAATTAACCCCAATTATAAAAAGGTTAAAAACACATATAGAACACATGTACATGAGGAGAAAACACTATCCCATAAAGAAAGTGTAACAAAACCCCTAATAAACATGTCAAACCAGCAGACAAAGGTTTAAAATGCCACAATGAGTGCCGGAGTGCGCAATGAGAACAACAAAATACAAGCCCAAAGATTGACACTGTGGGACAAGTGGACCTTCAGCACTCAAAGGGTGGCTCACCTTTCTGCATGTCTTCTGGTCACCATGCAAAGAAAGGATTACCACAAAGGATAATCCCCCAGGGAAGTACTTGAAATCAAGTTGTTCCCCCATCAGGGCATAAGGTCCACTAGAAAATCCCTGGACGCTGAGCTAGCCACTTTGGAGAGGGCATTTGTCAGCCATGGTAACCCGCCTAATGGTGGTATTCCATATTTGGCAGAAAATAACAAAATACTAAAACTGAAGAGAGATGTTCTCCACCTGGTGTGAACACACCCAGGAACAAATCATTCTGGCATCAAAATGACTGGGAGCAGCTAAGGAGGGAGGGGAGGCTCCACCCCCTGCATACATTTGGAGAAATGTTCCTGCCTACTTGAAGGGGTGGATCGCTTCCCAGAGTTACCAGTAACCTGTATTGGATGACAGTGAAATATATATAGTAGTAGTAGTAATAAGGAAAAAAAAATAAAGAAAACTGGGAATCTTAGGAAAAACAAAAGCAATTTAAAGTAAACTTTCACTTTTAATTAATAGACAAAAGCTTACTGGTTCAGTGTTCCAAGACTCATTTTAACAAGAGACAGCCCAGTGGGTCAACATTTTTGCGAATCCGGTCACAGCATTATGTATCTCAAAGTGACTGAACTTTCAGTCGCTGTGTTCTAAGATTTCCTGTAAGATCTGGGCGTATAAATTGATGACCAAGTTTAACACTCTGAACAGTGGCCTGAACTGGGACAAGGAAGTTATGTCACATTATACTACACAGTAAATATTCTGGGTGCCAGGGGGCTGCACAACTCATTGCAAGCAGTGGGTTGTGCACCCTTCTGATGCTCAGATGGTTAACCCACACATTCTATAGACCGCCATCTTTGGGTAAAGACTAAAATTCATTGGAGCATCAAGAAGGTAATGAATTGTATTAATATCACTAAGCCAACTACAAAGACTCTACTGGAGCCTAGGGAATTAATTATAGACAATACTGAAAAGAACACTCACTGCCAGTGGAATTTAACCCCTTAACGACAAATGACTTACCAGGTACATCACAAAGAAACTGTCACTTAGTGACAGAGGACGTAGCTGGTAAGTCCCAGAAGTCCGGGTCTCCGTGCAGCTGCACTCCGCTCGGGGACTCCGGACTCGTTTGGGGGGGGGGGGGGGGGTCGGGGGGGGGGGGGGAAGTACCACGGGCGTTAAGGTGACAGCTGCGTACGCACTCGGCTGTCACTAAGGGGTTAAATGTTAAAATAATCTGCATGAGCTTTAAACCTGTCATGTATTGTGCATAAAGCCTTCATTCTTATGCCTAAATAGGAGACCTGGACTGTGATAAAGTGGTGATAATGTGGAGAAGAGCAAATGTGCCAAGATCTCTCAAGTTAGAAATATCCGAGTGCATTGGCTCCATAGAATAACCTAGGACAAAGTTTAGAAAACAGGAGACTTAATCTAGACTACATCACATGTTGTTCACACCTCAATGCATCTCCAACCTAGTGTCTTGAAAAAAAAAAAAAAAAAAAACAAATGAAAAAAAAAAAAAAAAAAATGGAAAAAAAAAAAAATAATAATCTATAAATTCCAATCTTTAGCACAGATCTGGATTGGTAACTCACCCCACACCCTAAGAGCCTCACAAGCCAAATCAGTCTTGCCGCCCCGCCCACTGCAGAAACACTGTAATGTGACCATGGAAGAAATATCTTAAAAACAGTTGCCACGGGACTCTGGTGCCGACGTGTACGAAGAACCCATAAATGAACAGGCCTCCAAACTCACATAATATAACAGTTGCAACATAAAAAAAAAAAAAAAAAAAAAAAAGAGCCACGAATCTCAAGATCAATAAAGGAAACTCCTATTCAAATACCCTGCCCCAAATAATTATTTGAGACAAAGTAGTTGGATAAATCTCTCACAATGCTCATTAGCATAAATTATACCCCACAAAAAATGCATCTAAAAAAATAAATAATATATATATATATATATAGTGTATTTTTTTTATGTACGCGGTGCAAACTCAAAAATAATAGCCTGTGAAATATCACAAAAAATATATAAATCAGAGTGCGTCCATACGCAGTCTCTCAAACATTAATACGTTCAGATGTAACGGTCTCCTTTTTCCAATGTCCTCCAATTATTTCTCATTAGATTTGTGTTTCTAAGGTTATATTCATTCAGTCTACATTTATGGGAATTATAGTATGCTGACTGAATGAAAATAACCTTAGGAACACAAATATAAGAAATAATTAGAGGACATTGGAAGAAGGTGACATAGTTAATGAGGAATATGATTATTAGAACAATATAGAGGTGTGCTGTGGGTTGCATGTCTGAGTGGGCCGGAAACGGTCAGGCCAAACCTTCCCCCAGGTAACACCCAGGGGGGTTTGGCCTCTTAGAAGGAACTGTGGAAAGTACTTAATATTTTTTTTTTTTTTTTTGATAAAACAGGGAATTTCTTTTTAACAACTGAAGGGGGATATACCACTGAAGTTCCCAAGGACTTAAAATATCTGTAATTTTATTTAAGGATTTCTTGTTTCTCCCATTTTATTTCATGGACTGTTTTTCCAAAGTGTAATCTTTGTTTGTGTATGTCCTTTATCTCAGTATTTTTGTAACCAGCACTGTGAAGCCTTTTTCAGATTAAACGTTCAATTAATCAGCTCGTCTTTGTTCTCGAATATGAACTCACTACTCTGAAGGAAGCTCAGGTAGCACACATTACTAAAGGGTTAATTATATATGTCTGATTATTAAGGTGATTTTATACTTTAATTCTGTTGTGTTTGGGGTAACCTAAGATACCCAGATCTAAAATCTTGGTGGTTGTAGCAAATTGTAGTACTGGGGTGATAGTGCAAGAGAATTTCAGGGGTTAATTTGGTGGTTGCCAGGAATAACAACAGGTAACCAGCTTTCACTCCCCCACTCTCTCCACTGTCTCAGCAGGGCCTATAGCCCTCGCTTATGACAGATGGACTTGTTTTAATGCCTCTAGCCATCCATCCCAGGTGAAAGCCTATTACTTGGGGAGCTGTTGTTATTTGTGATTGCTATGTTGGCAATTGGAGGTCAGGGAGAGATCCTGGAGCAGAGCTCTTGGACAGGGTGGGTGCCTAGGATGGGTGGGGAATGGTTTGGGTCCATCAGAGTTCTTTCGTGATGGTTACATGCAGCGTCAAGGACTAATGTCCTTTTGTTAAATCAACATAGTGAATGTTAATAAAATCCGAAAATCACAAAAGTAATATATTTATTAGCAATAAGGAGATCAGTAATGGCACTGGTGTATTTTGTATCTATTGCCCTAATGTTGCTTGATGACGAACACTGGCTTTAATGCCTCTCTGACCAGAACAATTTTTGAAGTCCAAATGTATATAAGTGTAAGATGTTTACATTGGTTATGACTCCGGATGATCACTTCTGGTGTCATGTATTTAAAAGGGATAACCCGTATGTTAAATCCATTTGCCTTGATGAAGCCCAGTGCTGAGCAGGTGAAACGCGTTCACGGAGCATGTCTGCTATTTGAGTTGCACGTACAGGTGTGGTCTAGCGAGCACATTAGTGTTACATAGAAGATGAAGGACTGGCTTTGAGGAGGAGTACAAATTTAAAATGAAGTAAATGGGAATGAGATTAACCCCTTGAGTGCCAGGTGGGTACGGAATGCATTGCTTCTGTCAAGCATTCAGTACCCCTCTGGCACTCAAAGGGTTACAATGTGTCTGGACAACCGGTGAGTGAAATGTGGAAATTACAACCATAGGTGAAGACAGGTGAGAATTATACCTTTATAGGTTTACTAGTGTAAAAGCCCTCGTACACAGGCCAAGGTCCGGGTAATGTTAACCCTTTGAGTGCCAGTGGGGTACGCAATGCATTGCGTACCCTTCTGGCAGTCAAAGGGTTAAGTGGCCCCTACCCCACTGTTCCACAATGCAGTCTTGCATCACCTCACTCATGCTATGCAATCATGTGCAGTAGCGACTGCCCAAATGCAGGCAGTCTCTACTGCGCATGACTGCATCTTGCCAAACATCCTAGTGAATTATTATACAAGATTGCCTGATTACTACGCCATTTCCATGATTATACACGTATCGACCAGACTCTGTTGCCATATGACTGATTCAACGACATTCCATTATCAATTCATATATGATTCATCATCATTCAGACCATAACAGTTTATAGTGCATTTTAATGTTGTGATGTTGACACTGGAACTTTTTATTATTAAGTACCTGCACTTTATCAGCACATTCTATAAAGGACGTTATTTTTACTACTGGCGCCAGTTGTAGCTAATTTCATAGGATTTTACATAGGGGTCATATAAGTCCCCTTTTTATTAGGGTGGTATGTTCTACATATTGGTGGGTTGGTTTCTTCTTTTACCGCTGTGTTTTGTATGATTTTTTTTCTATTATTATTATGTTTTCATAATAAGTTATATTCTTTATTAATTCAGTGACCCATTTAGGTCTTTATTTTTTCTGTTTTTAATTCCAACAGGTTCACATACTTTTTTCTGCTACTTTATATACTCACTAAAAGTTACTTTTTTTTTTTTGTTTAATAAAAGTGAAAATCATGTCAAAAAGTTTGGGAATCGTTGATCCAGTCAAATGTTTGAAGGGACACTAATGTCAAATAATAATGTTTTGTAGATTTAAAAAATGTTTTAAAAATGTGGCACAAGTCCCATCTCTCAAACCTTTATGGTTTGAGAGCTTCGTATCTACAGTTCCCCCTCTCCTAATCTGTCGGCTGACTCAAAGGGGCTCTTCAGCAGAGCCGCAATAGTGATATTTAAAAAGAACTACTTAATTGGCACAATCTACAAAGTGTGCTTGCAAACCAGGAACACTTTGTAGACCGTTCCAATGATGTAATTATTTTCAAATATCTCTATTTCGGCTCTGATGCAGAGTCACTGGCTGGTCCCAGGACTGGGATCTCCTGCTGTCAGTAGAGCACTGATGTCAGGAGATGGGGAGGGAGGGGGAAACTTTATATATGAATCTCTCAAACCATAAAGGATTGAGACATGGGATTTGCATCACTTTTTTTTTTTTTTAAGCTACAAAACAACAAAGTTATTATTGTCCAATAGTGTTCCTTCACCTCTGCTACTCAGGTACTACAAAGTGCACATTTTGAGAATTTCCCTGCCTGCTGGTATGTAATTAAAGAAACCATAAAATCTTACGGTCTTTGAGGGGCAGGGAAGTGTGCAATGCATTGTGTAGCAAAAACGATGCAGACTCCTCTGGTCTTCAAGGGGTTAAAACACTTACGGTCGGTGGTACCGGGACCACTGTAGCCAAGAAAAATTTATCAAGTCAACTGCTAGGTGTCTGTTTACTAACTCAGAATTATGCAGTCTGGCTCAGAGAATTCCAAAAGGCATGTCAACACATTTGAATGGCGCTGCACCTAGCTTAATGTGTCAAATTTTCTAGGTACTCCCATTGTGTACACTATAGTTGGCATTGAAATGAAATTTTGCAGGCATCATGTGTAAGGACTTAAAGGGATAGTAATACTTTGTTTTACCTTTATTTTATTTTGTAGGCATTAAAAAAAACATGAAGAACGATATAAGTCTTATCTCTCAAACCTTTATGATTTAAGAGATATTCACAAGCAAAGTATCCCCCCCCCTGTTCAGCCAGATCAGAAGGGAGGTGCCCAGGTAGACTGCAGAGAGGGACAATCTTCAAGATAAGGGAAAAAGCTGAAAAACCTGTCAAGGGGGGGGAAGGGCTTTCATTGTTTTCATACAAAGAAGATTGTCTGTTATCTGTCTGGTCATACAACCAGATTCACATCTGAGAAGAGATGGCTTACACTAGGTAAAAGGGGCGGGAGGGGGAAACTTTGCTTGTGAATATCTCTTAAATCATAAAGGCTTGAGAGATGAGACTTATATCGTTCTTCATGTTTTTTTAATGCCTACAAAATAAAGATAAAATGAAGTATTACTATCCCTTTAAAAAAGACTAGTCATAACATAAAAACTGTAGGGATCATCTGATCTACCTGATCAGTTGTGCTGTACAATGTAGTCCTAGCACAGCTGTCCGCATTCAAAGGAGCAGACTTCCAATGGAGATAATTCAATTTTCAATGAATGCTCTTGGATTTAAGATGTCACTAATGTCAGCACTGCAGAATAAGGTGGCGCTATATAGAGCATAATACATTGTGAAGCAATGCATAGCAGACCTCTAGCACTTGTGTTAAAGTGACATTGTCACCAACAAATGAAAAGGGCTCAGAACCCATCAAATTATATATGAAGAGAAAGCATTTTCCCCCCTTTAGTGAGAAAGTTCTAGAATCTTTAAGATTGAGATTGAAACCCATCCAGTTCACTTCACTGAATCACATCTTATTTAGTTTCCTACATCAAGTCATACAGTGCCCTTATCACTTATAAAGTTGGGGGTCAAATGGTCATGCACAATTGCCTCCAGATGAATAGGAAATCATATTTAAAATATTTTGGCGGTTATGTATCTAGAAAATAATTTTTCAAAGGTTGGCTACCAGAAAATGACATTTACACCGGTATGAAGGATTCATTTTTAGTTTAAGAATGTCCCTTTAAATGCCCCATCTGATCCAACTTGATAAATAAATAGCCCACAGATGCTGTGTTCCAGAACAGCTCTACTTCTCCTTTATACATCCAACTATGTATAACAGGTGGGATGCTACGTCAGTATAACAAACACAGCCACACTTTTGCTTGATAATGGATATACAAATAACTGCATACACCTTTAAAGCGTAACTTTCACTTAGTATAAAGTCGATGTCCACTAATTAAACATATGGCGACTAGCTTCATAATACTTGTATCACCTCTCAAATGCCAGATTCTAAACTAATCCTTAATCTTCGTGGACCTGAAGCCAGGCACCAGCGCAGACATCTCTGTGTGCCAGCGCTGTCAATTCCGGTCTTCTCTAAGAGGCACTGCATGTCACCTTAAGGTAACCAGAAAGGACTGATGGCGCAGGCGCGCAGACGGCAATAGCCTGGCAATCAGTCTCCGAAGATTAAGGATAACTTTAGAATCTAGCACTTCTGACAGGTAATAGAAGTATTATGAAGCTAGTTGCCATTTTGGAGGGCGACTTTATAGTTTTAAAGAGGAACTTTCACTTGGTATAAACACTGAACATTCATATTAAAAGTACCTGTTTTGGACCTGAGAAGCAGCAAAATGTACATAATTCTTCTTTTCCAGGAGTTTGGCAAGCAAGTTTTCAATAGCACCCTTTTGGTTCTGGAAAGCTTCTTCCAAAAATTGGTACCTTAAAAAAAAAAAAAAAAAATAAAAAAAATAAGTTCTGTGTTAAGCCACTTCCACATATACTGCACGTATTCCTCAGACTGTACAACCAGGTAAAATACCTAATAAGCCACACATCATGAAACATGAATTATATAGATGTGAGTGTAAGGAAAGCAAACAATATGAAGACTATTCACAAACATCCTACAGTTATTGTAATAATTGGAGCTATCCTGGTCGCAAATAAACCACTAGACCATTGGGGACAAGTGGAAAAGGGATTTTCAGCTCCTGTAGAGAGGTTTCCAATGCATTGCATATAACGAACATTGTTAAAGTCTCATATAAATGACTGGGAATTTGGGGACTATTTGTAACATATGGTGCAAGCGTTGCTCCAGAACTGCTCGGTGTGGGTGTGTGTGTGTGTACATCCCTTGACATTACAAGACTGCCTTGCTTAACTGACATGACTGTAGCACGCGCAGCAGTGTCTACTGCGCTGGTCGCGGCATTACACACATTTTAGCGATTATATAGGATACTACAGGCTGTTGAGCTTATTGCCCAAAACTGTAAATTTATGTTATTCTATGCAGAGCTTTACCTCCACCCCCTTTCCAGTTCTAACACCACCTCCCCTTGGATCTAAAGTCCAGTCAATCACAATGAGGGACAATCTTCCCTCAGTCAGAATAAGGAAAAACCTGCCCTCTTTGTCTAAGGAGGGCAGGTTTTTCCTATTACTAACTGAACATTGTCCTGCGTTGTGATCCGCTGTCAATTTCAGAATAAAATGCTGACATCAGGAAAAGGGGCTTGAGGGTAAAGTTCTGCATAAAATAACATCGTAACTTTACAGTTTTGGACAATAAGCACGGCAGCTACAGTATTTTACAGCTTATGATGAACAAACTGAGCTACTTTGCTAACATTCTATTACAATCCCTTTAAAGGGATAGTAATGTTTCATAATAAAAACAGCTCTAATTAATCATCCTAGCATTTGAGCCTCAGTGTTATTTCAATTCTGTCAGAGTTGTAGTTCAAGAGTAATTCAATGACAAAGTCTCCCCCTCCCGCTTATTTTACTGATGTAACACTGCTCAGCTTAGAGCAGCAGGGAGTGTCCAGTTAGATTGCAGAGAGGGACAATCTTCAATTAAGATAAGGGAAACAGCTGAAAAGCCTGTCAAGGGGGGCATGGTTTTCATTCTTCCCACAGTAAAAATATTGACCCTTGATGTGAGCCATCTGGTCCATGGACTGGATTCCACAGCTGAGGAGTGGGGGCTTACACTAGGTAAAAGGGGTGGGAGGGGGAATCTTTATCATCATTCAATTACTATTGAACTACAATTCTCACAGTAATGAAATAACACTCTATGGCTCAAATACTATGAAGATTAATTGGAGCTGCTGTTTTTGAGAAACATTACCATCACTTTGAAGAGGAACATAGTAAAGGAATAAGTGTATTTATATTAAACAGAAGGCTTTAACTAGGTAGAGGTCCTTCATACATCATTTAAACCTATGTATATATTTTCTGCAATGTATTTACATATCCACATATTAGATTTTAATAATAAACAGATCTTATTGATGTGAGAACTGTTAAAGTCAGCTTCTACACACACACACACACACACACACACACACACACACACACACACACACGTTTGTAAAAACAAAAAAACACAAAAAAAAAAAAAACACACTCTAGGTTAATAAAAATATTACATATCCTTGCCCAGCAACCGAATGCACCAGAGTTCAAAACCAGAAAATTTCTACAACTGCCTGACATGTGAATAACAGAGGCTTTCAGTTAAATTCTACATTCTAAAAGGTTTACTGGTAGTCAGGGCTGGATTTACATCTCAGGAGCCTGTAGGCACAGAAATCTGAAGCGCCCCCCCACCCCCGTGGGCCATCTGCACTGGACACCTCCACAATGCTCCTAATCTCCACGTTGCCCCCCCCATCATCTCCATATTGCCCTCACATTGTCCCCATCATCTCCACATTGCCCCCATTAGCTCCAACTTGCCACCATCATCTCCATATTGCCCTCACATTGCCCCCGTGATCTCCATATACCATATTGCCCTCACATTGCCCCCATCAGCTCCATATTGCCCCCATATCTCCATATACCATATTGCCTTCATATTGCCCCCCATCAGCACCATATTGCCCCCATCATCTCCATATTGCCCTCACATTGCCCCCCATCATCTCCATATTGCCCCCATCATCTCCACATTGCCCCCATCAGTTCCATATTGCCCTCACAATGCCCCCCATTAGCTCCATATTGCCCCATCATCTCCACATTGCCCCCATCAGCTCCATATTGCCCTCACATTGTCCCCCCATCAGCTCCATATTGTCCTCACATTGTCCCCCCATCAGCTCCATATTGTTCCCCATCAGCTCCATATTGCCCTCACATTGCCCCCATCATCTCCATATTACTCTCACATTGCCCCAGTGTCCGTTTCCTACCTCTTTCCTGGTGGTACAGCGGCAAGAGAGGTCTTTGCCTCCTCCTTCTGCACAGAGCTGGAGCTGCTGGAGCGCCCGTGCAGTCTTCTCTAATGCAGAGCGCTGGGAGCTAATGTCATCTCCCAGCGCTGTGTATTACTAAAAACCCGCTGAGGAAGTGCAGCAGCTACAGGTCTGTGCCGAAGGAGGAGGCACAGACCTGTCTTCATGGCGCCGGCCGAGGAGGTGACTCCGCTCAGGCGAATTTAATTAAAAAAAAACAAAAAAAAAAAAAAAACACCACACATGATCCCGGTGACAGGCGCCCCTCTGTTGGGTGCGCCTGTAGGCAGATGCTTACTCTGCCTAATTCTAAATCCAGCCCTGCTGGTAGTTCCTCTTAAAGGGATAGTAATGTTTCACAAAAAAACAGCAGTTCCAATTAATCTTCATAGTATTTGAGCCACAGAGTGTATTATTTCAATAGTGTCAGAGTTGTACTTCAAGAGTAATTGAATGAAAGTCAAAGAAGCAAACTTGTATAAATATATAACAAGAATAGTATCCATACTTATGTTTCAGTGCTGTTCTTCACTTACATTTACTGACAACAGAGCAAATGACTGACCATGTGTAAAACTGGTTGCTATGGGTATCCAACCCACAGCCCGGCTGCTGCATTTAATATAGCACACTGCATGAGGCTTTTAATGCCTACAATATGACTGCTCATATGCACCATTGCCTTAAATGTTCAAATATGCAAACAATAGAGTTTGCACATAGTTCCCCTTTAAATTCAGCCTATTACGTCACTTCAGAACAGGCTGCGGGTACACCTCTGTTGCCAATGAGAGCATCCAGCTTACATGGAGAAACAGTCATCGGAGGAGGTTGGAACAAGGCACTATGTGGGGAGGGGAGCAGACAAAGATTGACAGGCTGTGGTATAAAGCTGTACCCGCAGCCTGACCTAAAGTGACATAATGGGCTGAAGTTTAAAAGCAAGTATCTCAGTGAATACTGAATTATATATAAAAAAAAAAAAAAAATTACAAGGATTACAGATGTATTGCAAATCAGCATTCAAATAAAGTAGACCTTTAAAGGGTATCACCTGAATTAAAACCATTCAGTGGAAAATAAAAAGTACAAAAACCAACGAGTTAATAAATGATCCAAAATGGCAGCATTAAACAAATATAACTGTGTTAAAAGCGGACACCATCAAAGCCGTTAATGTATCTCTGCAGTCAAAAGGAGATCAAGAATGCAGATGAATATGTAGGTTAGTCACATGAAAATGGCAACTATAAAGCCATTAACCATCATGCTATGAACAGACTTCAAAGATCTTGACATTAGTAAAGTAAAGCAACAAACAGCCACCAATAAATGAATGATAAAAAAACTAGATCAAAAGTCACTCTAATCCAGCAAGCAGTGCAATACAAACACAATGAAGCAAACAATCATGAAGTGTATATTGAGCCAGACAACAATCAGTCCAATAAAACTGTCTCACATGTGGAATCTGTGCCACTAATCACTTATACTCAGAGAAGCAGAGCTGCATAACAGGGATATCATGTATAGTTGCATTTCTGTGCTCTTCCTCACTTCCAAATACTGACACCAGTGCAAAGGACAATCCTATGTAAAGAGTTGCTGCGTTCAGACTGTGTGCATCAATCATATGTACTGCTCACTCAAGCTCAACTATACAGCATTTTCTATAGCATATGAATTATTCAGTCTTAGAAGCCAAGGCAGTATACAGAATAATCACTCATGCATTTTCCCCATTACTTAAAGGCTGCTAGGCCACACCTCCATTACCTCTCCAGGTAAACTTAAAGGGATGGTAAAGTCCCATAAGAAGTATGTCCTAAACCGTAGGTGCACTAGTATTATTATGGTTTGAGAGAAATAAGAAAATAAAGTCCTCTGTTTCCTCCCCCTTTTTGCCTGACGAGCTGTAAAGCGGTCAGAGGCAGAATCCGGTTGCCCGACTGTAGGCGGCTCTTCAGGAGCGCTGATATCTAGGTATAATTACTTCATCAGTATGGTCTACAACATGTGCCTGGCTTGCATTCCGTTGAAGTAATTATACTTAGACATCTAGATGACAGCGCTCCTGAAGAGCCACCGTCTGGTCCCGGAAGCAGGATTTCATGACGTCCACTGTACAGCGGACGCATGAGAAGGGGGAGGGAGTGGAGGTCTTTATTTTATTACATCTCTCAAACCATAATGGTTTGAGAGAAAGGATTAAGCACATTGAATTTTTTTTACTTAGATCAAGCAGAAGCGCTCCTTGTGCCTCCTTGCTTGTTGATGTACGCCACAGACGTGGTGTTGTCCGACCTGATGTGGACTGGAAAGACCTTCAGTACAGAAGACCAGTACACCAGAGAGAGATGAATCGCCCTGAGCTCCAGGACATGGATGGGCTGAAGGGTCTCCTCCAAAGTCCATTTACGCTAAACCCCTATGTGACCCAAGACAGCTCCCCAGCCCCTGAGAGTAGCGTCCGTCGTCACCGGGGTCCAATCGTGACTGAAAAAAGGGTTTCCCTTCTCCAGGTTGGATCTGTCCAGCCACCAAAACCAATCCTGTCTCACCTAATGAGGGAGAGAGACAAGGAGGTACAAGAGCTTAGGATTCCCAGGCCAAGGTCATATGGTGAACCTCTGGAGCTCTTTGGCATGAGCCATGGAGTACGGGACCGCTTCCATTGTGGACACCATGCGGCCCATCAGACAAGGACTTGCACACTGGAGCAGAGGTCAACTCCAGGGCCCAGGACACTCAATGCAGGATCTGTTGGATAGAATCCTCAGTCAAGAAAACATCCCTTGGCAGGTATCGAACCTGAGACCAAGGAAGACCAGGGTCTGAGGGGAGACCGGACCAAATTTCTCCATATTCAGAATCCACCCATGGCGGAGGAGAATCTGAGCATAAGTCCTGTACCTCCTGGTCCAGGAGTTCCCTACACGATGCCTTCAGCAGAAGGTCATCCATGTAGGGAGTCACCTGAATCCCCCGGGTTTGCAGGTAAGCAATGAATGCCCCTAAGACCCTTATGAACACCTGAGAAGCAGTAGTAAGTTCAAATGGCAGAGAGGTGAACTGGAAGTGCCCCAATGTGCAAGCGAACGCAAGGTACTTCTGACTGTCTGGATGAATTGGAACATGCAGGTAGGCATCCTGAAGATGCAGAGGTGCTGTAAATTCTCTCGGACACACAGCTGCGATGGTAGAATGCAAAGACTCAATCCTGAAGTGATTAGTCAACACAAAAGGGTTGAAATACTTGCCACCAACCCTCTTGGGAACCACAAAGAGGTTTGAATAAAAACCTAAACCTCTCTCTTGAGGAGGAACTGGAGCCATGACTCCCTTGTCTAAGAGAACCTGCACCGCCTCACTGAATAGATGCAGTTTTTCCTGGCCTAGTGGAGTTCTTGAACCTAAAGGGAGGCAGGGATGTTAATGGGATCCTGTAGCCTCCAGAGACCACCTTCAAAACCCACTGACCTGCAACAGGGCCTACCCAGATGCCTGAAAAATGTTGCAGGTGCCCACCCAGAGGGAGGTGCAGACCAGGATTCTGAGAGTCATGCAGAAGGTGGTTTGATGGATTTGGGTTTGGTGGAGGAGTGTTTTGACCTCCACTGCAGCCTGCTTGGTGGCAGAACGCGGAGTGCTTGCCTGACACACACAGATTTGGATTCGGCCCTGACATGCCAAGCCACGAGTTGGCCCTTGCAGGGCCCTGGTATGTATAATTTGTTTATTTTGTGTATTTTATTGTACCTTTTAAAGTGTTAGCTAAATAAGCAGAGTAGATAACATCTCCAGAGCAGGATGTAGGGCTATTATAAAATGTATTGGAAGATCTGCTCTGATGGAGGTTATCCAAGGGACACCCAAAAAACCTGAAATAGGGAGAACATCTATATATAGTGTAAAAAGGTTCAATACAAATATATCTTCAGAATGCCCAGGTTTTACCCTTTTGGTGGGTACCAAACATGCCATGGGGTGGTGTTCCTGCTATGAGTTACAAAAATAGCCACTTTGAACCAGTTAAACCCAGCATGTTTGGTGTCCAGATGTTCACACAGATATGAGGAATATGATTATTATAACATTATATAGGTGTGCTGTGGGTTGCATGTTTTGGGAAGCCTTATGATTTTTCAGGTAGACCTCTGCAGTAATATCCCTGACAGTTCTGACTGAGTGAGCTGTGAACGGTCAGGCCAGACCCCTGACCCTCCCAGGTAACACCCAGGGGGTCTGGCCTCTTAGAAGCAACTGTGTAAAGTATTTAATATGGGTTTCTTTGTAACAACTGAAGGGGTCTTTACCATCAGAAGTCCCCAAGGACTCTTAAAATACCTGTAATTGTATTTAAGGATTTCTTGTGTTTCTACCAATTTTATGGACTGTTTTGCTTATGTGTAATCTTTATTTCTGTATTTTTGTAACCAGCACTATGAAGCCTTTTTCCAGATTAAATGTTCAATTAATCAGCTCGTCTCTGTCCTCTAACATGAACTCACTACTCCGAAGGAAGCTCAGCTAGTATACACTACTAAAGGTTTAATTCTATGTCTGATTAAGCTGATTTTTACACTGTATTCTGTTGTGTTTGGGGTAACCTAAGACGCCAAGATAGAACGTCTTGGTGGTGGCAGCAAATTGTAGTACTGGGGTGACAGTGCAGGAGGGATTCCAGGGGTTAATGTGGTGGTTGCTAGGAATAGTAACAAGTAACCAGAGTCTGGTATTGTTAACCCAATCCCTCCCACACTCTCCCCACTGTCTCAGCAGGGCCTATGGCCCTCGCTTGTAACAGGCCTTTGCGTTTTTCTTTGGTGGGGACGAACAAGACACTGCTTCCTCGCCAGGTAAGGGTGTTTGGAGACCTGATGCAATAGGGTACTCTTGCCCCCAGAGGCCTCATTGAGGATTTGATTCAGTTCAGGGCCAAAAAGAGATGTGCCCTGAAAAGGAAGAGAAGTCTGTGACTTCTTAGGTGAAAGGTCAGCAGACCAAATCTTGAGTCACAAAATGTGTCTAGCAGAAATTGAGAAGGCAGAAGCCTTTGCCACAAGTTTGACAGTATCAAAGAGAGCATTAATGACATAAGCCTGAGCCTCAGACATGTTGACAAAGAGGGCTAAAAGATCCTCTTTTGGGTCAGCCTTATGGATCGCCTCAGTAAGGTGTTCACCTCAAACAGCAATGGCTCTAGTGGCCCAGACAGAGGCAAAGGAAGGCCTCAAGGCAGCACCTATGGCAGGAAAATCAGACTTCAGTAAAGCATGCTCAAAGGATTGGAACTCAAAATAATTCAAATTTTGTGAAAGTGAATAAAAGCACCCAAAAACATAATACATGCAGGTACAACTAAAATCAATGTCCAAAGGGAAAGTGCAAATAAGTCCCAAAATCCATTGAAAACAGGAGGGAAGTGGTTAAGTACCAAAAAGCAGCCAACCAAGGCCCTGGGCTCAAGCTAATAAAACACCCAACACAAGTGCAGAAGTTATAAGGAACTCCAATAAGAACCCTGTGAGAAAGTGAACAGTGGGACAAGTGGACAATGGCACTCAAAGGGTGGCTCGCCTTTTTTTCCAGTCTTCTTTCTTCAGATTACCATTGCAAAGAAGGGAGCCTCAGAGAGACCCCTTGAGGAGAGAGAGACACATGGGTTGCATAATTCTCTCTACAGGGCTGCAAAGGGTCCACAGACCGCACCTGATAACTGTGCAATCCTCTAGGGGAGGTCAGTAATGGTAATCCGCCTAATAGGGGAATTTTGACACCCCATATCTAATAACTAAAAAACTAAGAACTGTTCTCAGCCACTATCCAGGATCTTAGACCTTGTCGGCCAAACATTTTTAGCATTTCAGCTGCCCACCTGTTTATGTATATCTGTAAGCAATTTTCTCTCTGAGCCACAGGCACCGGCTGTGGGTGGGATTATTTATTTTTTTTTTTGTTTTTAACTTTGGAGACTATTGTACACCCAAGGACGAGCCCCCCAAGGTACTGATCTCCTAGCTAATAGCACTAGGATATCAAAGCAGGCGACAAGGAGCAAAACACTACCCTGCTTTCACTCTTACCTGAAATTCGGGTAGGAGTCTGCAGGGTCAGGGAGGCTTCCTCACATCACCTGGTTCCAACATGAAGGGTCCAGAGCCCCCCCCCCCCCCCCCCATTGAGGTCAGATTCATTTTTATTATATTAATGTAGATTGACAGATCAAGATGAACTCTCGTGGTCTTCAATGGGATGCTTCGCAATGCACATAACATCAATCTAGCAATCACCAGGATTACAAACCAAACCAAAGTCATTGGGAATTTTTACCTTTTGCTCTAGTACAAGTGGCTGGGCATAGGCGGGTTATTGTGAACAACCAGGTTAAATATTTCCCAATTTGTGTTAGATGCACATTACATATGGGAGGTGTGGGGGGAGAAAATCAAACATACCGTAAAATCTTGAGTATAATACGCACAATATATTATATATATATATATATATATATATATATATATATATATATATATATATATATATATATATATATATATATATATATATATATATATATATATATATATATACACATACACACACACACTAGTTAAAGAGCCCGTTACACGGGCCACAGTGCCACTGCCACCCGACCGCAGGGCAGTCATGCACAGTAGAGACTGCTCACGCCACGGCTGATACAGAGCTGGACGTCTGTATCAGCCGTGGCGAAGGCAATCTCTACTGCGCATGACTGCAGAATCTGCTGCGCATGACGCGGCGTTACGCACGTTTTAGCGAATTATTATATAGGATTGCTGCCAGCTACCTTCCCTCCCTCCCCCCCAGCGCAATCCAATGTCAACAGAATCCTTACTTTATTTTTCTGCCCTTGAATACCGCACTCTGTCTTGAAAGTTCATTGAAGGAAGCAGGTGGCAAATGAAAGCCTGCCGTCCGCATGGGAAGATGGGACCAGAGCTTAAACCAGACAGAGTGCAGTATTCAAGGGCAGCAAAATAAAGTAAGGATTCTGTTGACATCAGATCACGCAGGGGGGAGGGAGGGAGGGAAGGTAGCTGGCAGCAATATTTTTTTTTTTTTTTTTTTTTAAATAAGGGGGAAAACAAGGGTGCGTATTATACATAGACACTCTTGTTTTCCCCTAAAATCTTGGGCATAATATACACCTACGTATTATACACAGGTGTGTATTATACCTGAGATTTTACAGTACACACACTTTTCTTCTCTGTCCTACTGCAGAGGTAGTCTATTGTTGGCTCACCGATAACTGGGAACTACAACTCCCATCACGATGGGAACAAGGAAGGTAATGTATGTAGAGGTCCAGAAAAGGGGCTATTCCTGCCAATGTTATTACCTGTGTTCCTTGTGCTCCAGTAGCTGGCAGTCTCGGCATGTCAGTCTATCACAGGTTTCACAGAACAATTTGAGTTGCTCCTGTTTGTGAACAGGACAGAAAACTGGACGTTGACCTGAAGCTCCCACTGATTCTGCAGAAATTAAAGAATGATTAACGAAAAACATCAAGAAACAAGATTTACGTTAAAGGGATAGTAATACTTCATTTTAACTTTATTTTATTTTGTAGGCATCAAAAAAACACGAAGAATGATATAAGTCTTATCTCTCAAACCTTTATGGTTTAAGAGATATTCACAAAGTATCCCCCCCCCCGTTCAACCAGAACAGAAGGGAGGTGCCCAGGTAGACTGCAGAGAGGGACAATCTTCAATTAAGATAAGGGAAAAAGCTGAAAAACTTGTCAAGGGGGGAAGGGCTTTCATTGTTTTCATACAAAGAAAATTGTCCCCTGCTGTTATCTGTCTGGTCATACAACCAGATTCACATCTGAGAAGAGATGGCTTACACTAGGAAAAAGGGGCAGGGAGGGGAACTTTGCTTGTGAATATCTCATAAACCATAAAGGTTTGAGAAATAAGACTTATATCATTCTTCATGTTTTTTAATGCCTACAAAATAAAGCTAAAACAAAGTGTTACTATCCCTTTAAGAACGATAAAAGTCTCATCTCTCAAACCTTTCATCTCACTGACCAAAATGGTCAGGTCTGCCATCTAGCTGTCAGATTTGGAATCTGGTCCGTGGACCGGCTGTAGCTCTACAGCAGAGTCGAGATCGCGAGATATAAGAAGAACTACGTCATTCGAATAGTCTACAAAGTGTGCCTGGTTTGCAAGCACACTTTAGACCCTTCCAATTAAATTGTTCTTTTTAGATCTTGTGATCTCGGCTCTGCTGAAGAGCCACCAGTTGATCTGTGGACCAGATTCCAAATCTGACAGCTAGATGGCAGATCTGACCGTTTTGGTCAGTGAAGGGAAACTTTGCTTGTGAATATCTCTCAAACCATAAAGGTTTGAGTTACAAGACATATCTATCCCTTTAAGAAATAGGCTGAAAATATATTTTTGTGTACTTGCCAATAAATCTTTTTTTCTTAGGTCATGTGGAACCCAGGAGCCATGAGGAAAAGTATTCTCCAGCCAAGACAACAGGGCACTTGCTTTAACCCTCTGAGTGCCAGAGGTGTATGGTATTCATTGCAAAGCAATGTGTTTATTACCCCTCTGGTACTCAAAAGGTTAAAAGGCTCTCAGAGACTCCCTCCCTACTTTACCCCCCACCAGACCACATGAGTTTTAAAGTATGGCAAACATCAGAGAAAACAAAAGTGAGAAAGGTAATCACTGAAAACAGAGAATCCAAAAGGACCCAGCCAATGCCCAGAACTCAAGCATCTTTTTTTTCAGGGAGGGCAGTCTTGTGTTCCACGTGGACTAATACAAAAGTATGTATTGACAAGAAGACAAAAATACCCTTTTCTCTTACTTCCAATGCGGAGTACCAAAAGAATACACCAAGTTTCCAAGAAGGGAAAGGAAAAAAAAAAATAGGATTTTAATCTTACCTGTTAAATTCTTTTCACTTAGTCCATACAGGTCACTGGTACAATGGGAGGCGATCCGTCCCTTTAATAGGCAGGAACATTCATTCAAATGTATGCAGGGGGTGGAGCCTCCCCTCCTACTTAAGCTGCCTTCAGGCCAGAGCCAAGCTAGATTGATTTGAGGCAATAAACTGACCAGAGGTAAGAAGAAAAGGAAGACTTCTGTGAGAATGCCCCGAAGGTCCCCCACTGAATGCCACAGGAGAGCCAAGCTTGGTCCCTTGACAGGGTGGGAGACCAGTGACCTGTATGGACTAAGTGAAAAGGATTTAACAGGTAAGACTAAAATCCTATTTTCACTGTCGTCCAATACAGGTCACTGGTACAATGGGATGTACAAACATTGAGCTGTCCCTGAGGCGGGAAGTAAGGCAAGGACCAGGCGCAAGGCCCAAGTCACTCAGAACAGCTATGAACCAATTAATCATAGAGCCCAACACAGAAGTGTCAACGGACACCAGCCAGGGGGAAAAACAAACCCCCCGAACTAACACAGCACACTGAACTACAGCAAAGGAGCACTAAGAACCACAGAGTAGAAGGTCCTAAACAGGCAAGACTGCCTCCAGGACCTTCCTCCCAAAGCTGGCATCAGCCGAGGCCAGTACATGAACACGATAGTGCTTCGAGAATGTGTGCACAGAGGACCAAGTGGCCGCTCTGCACAGTTGATCAGCAGACGCCTGATTCTTATAGGCCCAAGAGGCCCCAATTGATCTGGTGGAATGAGCAGTAACCCTGAAGGGAACATGCTTATTCCGCAGTTTGTAGGCTTCACGAATGGTAGATTTTATCCAAGAGGCAATAGTTACCTTGGATACCGGTCTCCCTGCCCTAGGCCCCTCAGGAATGACGAACAAGGCGTCAGACTTCCTGATAAATTTTATGTTCATCGCACTGAGTCTAAGACAACGCACAACATCCAACAAATGGAGATCTCTTTCCTTTTCAGAGGAAGGGTTAGGGCAGAAAGAGGGAACCACAATCTCCTGATAGATGTGAAATTCGGAGATAACCTTGGGTAAAAACTCCTTGGAAGTGCGAAGCACTGCCTTATCCTTGTGAAACACCAAGAAAGGAGGTTTACAAGACAGAGCTTGTAACTCTGCTTCCCGGCAAACTGAGACAATAGCCAAAAGAAAAGCCATTTTCCAGGTCAAGACACGCAAAGGAATAGAAGCCAAGGATTCAAACGGGGGTCTCTGGAGAACCCCCAGCACCAAATTGAGGTCCCACTGGGGAGTAAGACTCTTGAAGGCAGGCCGAACATAAGCCACACCCTGAAAGAAAACCTTATCAGGAAGAATAGCAATTCTTTCCTGGAAAAACACAGACAGAGCAGAAGTCTGAACCTTGAGAGAACTCAAGCTGAGTCCCTTCTCAACCCCATCCTGTAAAAAGGCTAGGACTGTGGTAAGATGGAAATCTAGAGACAGATCCTTATCAGTACACCATGCTACAAAGGTGGACCATATGCGATGATAGATCTTGGAAGACACAGGCTTGCGAGCTCTAAGCATCGTGGACACCACTGAAGAGGAAAACCCTTTCTTCTTTAAAATTGAGGATTCAACCTCCAAGCCATCAAATGGAGATGCTGAACATCCTTCTTCCACAGATATCCCTGAAGAAGTAGATCTGGACATGCAGGAAGCGGAACAGGACATGGCTAGCAGTTCCGGATACCAGGACTGACGAGGCCAATTTGGAGTAATTAGGATGACAGGACAACGCTCCACCTTCAGCTTCTGGATGACTCGGATAAACAGAGGAAGAGGAGGGAAGATGTAAGCCAGAGGGAACATCCAAGGGATTGACAAAGCATCCACTGCCAGAGCAAGAGGGTCCCTCCACCGGGAGCAAAACACTGGCACCTTCCTGTTGTGTCTGGTAGCCATCAGATCCACTACTGGCACTCCCCACATCTGGGTGAGAAGGTGAAACACCTCTGGATGAAGCGCCCATTCTCCGCTGTCGACTGTGTGACGACTGAGAAAATCTGCCATGACGTTGTCTACGCCTGGAATGTGTACCGCTGAGATGACTGGCACATGAGCTTCTGCCCAAGATAAAATGGCCTTGACCTCTAACCATGCGGTGAAACTTTTTGTGCCGCCTTGTCTGTTGATGTAGGCCACGGCGGTGGCGTTGTCGGACTCCACTCTGACTAGACAACCTTCCAGCTGAGATTCCCAATGCCTCAGGGCAAGAAAGATGGCACAAAGTTCCAGAACACTGATGGACAGAAGAGATTCTTCCAGTCCCCATTTCCCCTGAGCACTGAAACGACCCAGTACTGCCCCCCATCCCCGAAGGCTGGCATCCGTCGTGACTGTGCTCCAATAGGGAACCCCGAAAGGACCTCCCTTTCAGGAGATGAGACAGGTCCAACCACCACTCTAGGCTCAGCTCGACATGAGGGGGCAGAGATACGGAGAGATGCTGATGATCTGGATGAGTTCTGCAAGTCTGAATCACAAACCTCTGAAGTTCCCTGGTGTGTGCCATGGCAAAAGGCACTGCCTCTATCGTGGAAATAAACTTCCCCACCAGAGAGGTCAACTTTGGTACTGGAACCCTGTCCAGTTCCAGGATCCTGGCCACCCGGATAGCAATCTGATGAGCCACTTCCTCCGGTAAAAACACCATGCACTGTTGAGTGTCGAACAGGAGACCCAGGAAGAGGAGCTGTTGAGATGGAACCAAGTCTGACTTGTCCAGATTCACAATCCAGCCGTGGCGATTGAGTGTCTGCATGCACAACTGCAGCTGCTGATGAAGAATCTCCGCAGAAGAGGCTTTCAGGAGCAGATCGGCCATGTAAAGAGTCACCCTGACTCCATCTCGATGAAGCACAGCTATCAAAGCTCCCAATACCCTCTGAAAGACCTGAGGAGCTGAAGTCAGACCAAAGGGAAGAGCTGAAAACTGAAAGTGGCCTTTGTGACAGGCAAATCTGAGATACCGTCTGCTCTCTGGATGAATAGGGATGTGAAGGTATGCATCCTGAAGGTCCAGGGAGACAAGGAACTCCCCTGGAGACATTGCTGCTATCACAGAACGCAGAGATTCCTGACGAAAGTGGGAACTCACAATGAAGGAATTGAGATCCTTGAGATCCAAAATAGGACGAGCACCTCCGTCCTTTTGGGCCACAAAGAACAGGTTGGAATAGAATCCTGAACCTGTGTCCTCTGGCGGAACCAATTCCAGGACCTCTTTGTCCAAAACATCCTGAATAGCGTCGTCGAACAGACGTCTTTTTGTAGGCTCCTGAGAAGGACGAGTAAAATGGAACCGAAAGGGAGGAAGAGAAGAGAAAGGGATCCTGTATCCCTCTGATACCACCTGAACAACCCCAAGGGTCCGCCACTGACTCCTCCCAAACCCGGCGAAAGATGTGGAGACGTCCACCTACAGCTGGATGCGGACCCGGGTCATGCCGAAGCAGTCTTGGAGGTCTTGGCCTTGAGGGCAACTTTGGGCTCCCAGGACTGTTTGGGCTTGGAGGAGAAGCGCGTGGAGAATGGACCCGTCTGGGACGTGGAGCGTGTCTCAGTTTGGAAAGAACGAAAGGACCGATTGCGTTTGGCTGGAAACTTCTTCTTGAATACCGATGGCAGAAGAGTACTTTTGCCACCAGTGGCCTCGCTAATCATCTCCTTAAGTTCAGATCCAAACAGTAAGGACCCCTGAAAAGGCAAAGAAAGCAAGGCTTTCTTAGAGGCAGTGTCAGCAGACCAAATTTTCAACCAAAGAGCACGTCTAGCTACTACAGAGGAAGTAGAGGCCCTCGCCATTATGCGCACAGCATCAAAAGCAGCGTCAGAAACATAATTTTGAGCTTCTAATATATTAGCAAGAAGCTGTAACTGCTCAGACACTGGTGCATCCTGGCGAACCGCCTCAGCCAGTTGTTCAGTCCAGGCCGCAATGGCCCTATTAACCCACGCCACTGCAAAGGTTGGACGCATGGCAGTGCCAATAGAGGCAAAAATGGATTTAAGGCACATCTCTAACTTTTTGTCCGTCCAATCCTGCAGGGCCGAAGCATCTGACACAGCTAAGGCAGTAGATTTGGATAACCTAGAAATAGGAGCATCCACTTTAGGAGGATGAACCCATTTTGCCAGTTCAGCCTCAGGAAAAGGATAAAGTTTAGCAAACTTTTTGGACACAGAAGAGAATTTTTCAGGATTCCTCCACACATCAGAGACTAAACGGGCAAGAGTAGGGTTATTAGGAAAACAAACCACAGCCTTCGATGGTTTTTGGAAAACATCAGTTGGATCATGAGTAGATTCCTGAGTCAGAGGAAGGTTGAGCGTAGTTAACACAGCTCTGATCAAACCCTCAACAGAAACTTCAGGGTCACATTCGTAAGGTCACCAACGGACCTATTAGATTCTATAACAGTGCCTTCCTCAGCATCAGAATCCTGCAAAAGTTCTTCCTCAGAAGAATCAGACACATCAGGAGCCCCCTGTGGCTTAGGCAGGGAGGTCCTGATTGAGGAGGGGGTCTGCCAGACTTGCAGAGCCCCCTGAACCTGAGAGGGAAAGAGTTGAAGAGTGGATCTGGGATCCCTAGTGGCAGCTTTAAACTCTTTTACCCAAGTTGGCTCAATAGCGTGGCTGGGAAGCCCAGGGTTGCTATCCTGACTTTCTGCACATTTTGGGCATAAATGACCTGAAAATTCTCTAGGCAGCCCAGAGTGACAAGAGGAGCAAAACGCAATGGGGGAAATGGCCACCCAAGCCTCTTTAGTCTTGGGTCTAGCCCCTGACTCCGGTGGAGTAGACATGCTCACAGCGTCAGATATACTCCACTAAGAAAAATCACCCAGTAGAAGTGTGAAAGATTAAAGTTTCACCCCAGAAATGCCTAAAATTGGAATTATCTGGCCAGCGAATGGTTAATCTGCTGAGAGGAGAGAAGGCTCAGTCCCTGCGTAGTATACTCGCTGAGAATAACACCACAAAATGGCTGCCGCGACGGTAGCCAATCAGAAAACAAGCGCGAAATAGGTGCTCATGGTAATCGTAGTTTTCCTCAGAAGTACCCCAAAACAGTGCCCGAAGCCCCCCCAGACTCCCAACACACCGAATCTAGCTACCGGATGATAGAGCAGGGGAAGACCAACAAAATGAGCCCTCTCTGAAGTTGCTGTGACAAGCTGTTCCAGAGATACGTCCCACACTGTGTAAACCCATAGAGAGTAAAGGAGCAATGGCGTCTATGCGGGTAAAAGCACGCTTAAAGGCGCGGAACATTAAATATTAATAAAGTATACCTGAAAGAAAAAGTTCACCAAACACACTTCTAATACATGTAAAACATGAGAAAATAACAACCCAAAGCTCCAAAACCCAGGGAATACCACAGACATTGCATAAATACAAGCAATAGAAATAAAAACACCCTATGAGTGCTGGAGTGCATAATGAGAACCCCCAAATACATGCCCAAAGAAGGGACACTGTGGGACAAGTGGACCTTCAGCACTCAAAGGGTGGCTCACCTTTCTGCAGGACTTCTGTCTTCAGGTAACCATGTTAAAAGGGAATTAACCAGAGGAAAATTCCCCAGCAGGGAAGCTACTTGACACAAGATGTTCCCTCTTCAGGGCATAAGGTCCACCAGAAAATCCCTGGAAGCTGCACTAGCCACTTTGGAGAGGGCAATTCACAGCCATGGTCACCCGCCTAATGGTGGTATTCCATATTTGAAGGAAAACAATAAAAAACTAAAGTTGAATGAGAGATGTTCTCCACCTGGTGTGCACAGCACACAGGAACAAATCAATCTAGCTTGGCTCTGGCCTGAAGGCAGCTTAAGTAGGAGGGGAGGCTCCACCCCCTGCATACATTTGAATGAATGTTCCTGCCTATTAAAGGGGCGGATAGCCTCCCATTGTACCAGTGACCTGTATTGGACGACAGTGGGGGGGGGGGGAGGGGGAAACACATACTCAGGTGTCAGAAACCAAAATTAAAGTGGATGTATCACCTATGCACAACATCCTCTATGCACAAAAGCCTGCACGTTTGTCAAAACAAAGAATTGTTGAATATCTGAATATGAATAGCTTGCAAGATATCAAACAGCATGGGTTTACAGCAGGGAGATCTTGTCAAACTAACCTCAGATTTTTTTTTTGACTGGGTAACTAAAATAATAGATCAAGGGGGAGCAGTAGATATAGCTTATCTAGATTTCAGTAAAGCATTTGACACTGTCCCTCATAGAAGACTCATAAATAAATTGCAGTGTTTGGGTCTAGATGTAAAAATTGTGAAATGGATAAGGCAATGGCTGAGTGACAGGAGACAGAAGGTGGTAGTCAATGGATAATATTCGGACAAAAGGAGTGTTACTAGTGGAGTACCTCAGGGATCTGTATTGGGACCCATTCTTTTTAATATTTTTATTAGTGATATTGCAAAAGGTCTTCAAGGAAAGGTATGCCTTTTTGCAGATGATACAAAGATCTGCAATAGGGTAGACATTCCAGGGGGAAAAAGCCAAATGGTAAATGATTTAGGTAGATTAGAAGAATGGTCAAGAGTGTGGCAGATGCACTTTAACGTTGATAAATGTAAAATAATGCACTTGGGACATAAAAATACCAAGGAAAAATATACTATTAAGGGTACTGTGTTGTCAGAGACAACAGAGGAAAGGGATTTGGGAGTAATTATTTCTAATGACTTAAAGGTAAGCAGGAAATGTAATAAAGCGGTGGGGAATGCAAGCATTAGGAAACAGTAGGAAATTGGGCAGACTAGATGGGCCAAACGGTTCTTATCTGCCGTCAAATTCTATGTTTCTATGATATGCCCCTGCAAAAGGGCAACAAAAAAAAAAAAAAAAAAGAACTGAAACCTGGACTCTGTGCAAAGTCCAAGCCATTTTTGAACACCATCCTGAAGAAAGGCAAAGGTAACCAGAAGGTGAAGACTGGGGTTCGCAACCTATTAAAAAAAGGACCACACTTTATGGTATTCCTTGGAAGAGTCCCTAAATGCAGTGGCAATGAAAGGAAAATCCCTTATTTCTCAAGATGCTTGCATCAAGAGCCAGGATGACAAAGCATCTTCATCTCTGCATGGTGCAAAGGGCCAAAAAGCCAGCAGGTCAGGGAAGCAGATGGAGCCAAAACGGTTATGCCACAGATAGATTGAGAAGATCTAAAAACAAGGTCTGACAAAGCCAGAACAGGGCGATCAGAATGACATGAACTAGATTCTTCCTGATTTTCCTCAATACTCTGAGAATCAGAGTAAACACAGGAAAAATGCGCAGAGGAAAATGCCACAATATGAACATAGAATCTCTAGCTCTTGCATTAGATGCAAAGATTTGGCACAGAATGGAGGTACCTTGTGGTTCAACAGAGAGGCCATAAGCTCCACCACCAGAGAAACCCACAGACAATATATAGAGTCAAGCACCATCTGGCTGAGATCCCAAGTCCCAGGATCCAGACCCTGGTGACAAAGTCTGCTGCAGGGTAGTCTACCTTTGACATATGGACGGCGGAGTGTGCTGGCATGTAAGAATCAGTAGCCGCACTTCTGGTTCCTCCCTGGAGGTTCATGTAGGCCACCACCATTGCACTGTTGGACTGGAAACACACAGGGGGTCTCTGGGGGGACAGACCAATGTCACAGAGCTAGACAAATTACACGGCATTACAGAATACAGATTGACAGTAGACTCTCTGCCCCAGTCCAAAGACCATGAGCTATGTGACAGCCCAAGGCTGCACCCCAGCCTATCTGGCTAGCATTCGTCATCTGTCATGACGATCACCCAATTCAGAATAACCAATTGCCATTCCAATGACAGATGGAACCTTGAGAGCCACCAATTTGACTGACCAGAAAGGGACATGACAAGGAGAGAGGATACTGATCCCTGGACCAATTCCTGAGAATCTCCAGGTCCCACGGATGGAATTGAGCATAGGGAAATGCAAGGACAGAGATGAGCAATGAAGGGCCAGAGACACCTGGGGAAATGACAGAACCTTGTCATCTGTTACAAAGACATCACCCAGGAGGTTGTTGAATCTCATAACAAGAAAGGGAGAGACCTGGGAAGAAACAAGTGAAGATTTCTTGAATTGAGAGCCCAACTATGCTGTTCCAGAACAGACACGCAAGTCTGAATCTGAAGGCGCAGAGTCTCCTCTGAAGTAGCCATTACCAAAAGTTCATAAAGAAAGGGAGCGAAGGAAATCCCAAGAGAGTATACGTGAGCTGCTAAGAGCTTTGTAAAGGCTAATGGACCAGAAGCGCCACCTTGCCAGAGAGGCATTTCTACCTCCCCATCTTTCTGGAAAGAGAGGAACGTGTCTTGCCCCCCCTCCACCCCACCCTGGGTGGTGGTGGGTAGACTAGTCTCTCTCTCTCTCTCGATGGGGTGAGGGGAGGCCTGGGGGTGGCAGACAAGTCTCTCTCGATGGGGTGAGGGGAGGCCTGGGGGTGGCAGACAAGTCTCTCTCTCCAGGGGAAGGGGATGTGGAGAAATACACTTTCCTTTCCCTCTGCCGGGGCAAACATTCCTCACTCGCCAGAAAAGGGGGGGGGGGCAAACTTGCCCCCCTTTCTCTCAGGAAGGGGAGGGGCACAGATGTGTGCGTTTCTCTCTCTCCAGAAGGGGCACAGATGTGTGTGTCTCTCTCTCCAGAAGGGGCGCAGATGTGTGTGTCTCTCTCTCCAGAAGGGGCGCAGATGTGTGTGTCTCTCTCTCCAGAAGGGGCGCAGATGTGTGTGTCTCTCTCTCCAGAAGGGGCGCAGATGTGTGTGTCTCTCTCTCCAGAAGGGGCGCAGATGTGTGTGTCTCTCTCTCCAGAAGGGGCGCAGATGTGTGTGTCTCTCTCTCCAGAAGGGGCGCAGATGTGTGTGTCTCTCTCTCCAGAAGGGGCGCAGATGTGTGTGTCTCTCTCTCTCTCTCTCACCAGAAGGGGGGGCAGATGTGTGTGTGTCTCTCTCTCCAGAAGGGGGGCAGATGTGTGTGTGTGTGTGTGTGTGTGTGTCTCTCTCTCTCTCTCCAGAAGGGGGGCAGATGTGTGTGTCTCTCCAGAAGGGGGGCAGATGTGTGTGTCTC
>CM074719.1:179505274-179655274 GCA_037306005.1 Rhinophrynus dorsalis | reverse complement strand
TTTTTTCCAGTTAGCAGGAAAAGTCCTAACACAGGTAATAAAATTATTGCCAACATTCTATGTAAACTGTAGTTAGCGACTTCACTCTCCTATATAAGGTAATACTTGTCTAAATACCAGGTGATCTTTCTGGACAACTGGGGGCTCTGTTCACATCATATCAAAACAAAAGGTTTAAAAGTGTAATAACTTTGGATTTCCCAGATGTGAGAGTACCCTTGTTTAAACCCTTTGAGTGCAAATCAATGTGTTGTGTACCCCTCTGGCACTCAAAGGGTTAAACAGGAAACACCCTACTTTATGTTTTTTTTTTGGGGGGGGGGGAATAGATACATCACGCTTTAAAGCATTAGTAGACTAATATAACATTTTTGGAGCTTTAGGAGCCAGTGACACCACATTTTAGTAGACATTTTTCTACATTCGATTTAATGTGTGTTCATGCGTGTGCTCAAAAACAAATTGCTTGTTTTCTTCAAAGATGCCATAGTGTGTACGAAGCATAGCCATGGGTTCTACTGAAGCTTCAACATGAACAGCTTCAACATAGCTTCAGCTATTAAACTGCTATACGAAGATGCTAGCAGAGTAACAAAGAATTTGATTGGAAGAACCCATCAAAACTGCCCAATTAAAAAAAAAAAAAAATGCAGGAAATAATCATTCCAGCAGAAGTTATAGGGGCTAAAACAGTACTAAGCATTCTTAGGGTGCTGACATGACTGTTCTAATTATTAAAACATTCTGAGCTTTTTCAGTTACATTTTTTCTAGATTTTTCTCCATCCTATGTTAGGCCACGCGCTCTTGTTCAAGCATTCATTTTATTCTGGAGGTGGGGATAATGCCTTCCCAAATGCTATTAAATCCTAATCTATTTTGTTTCAATCACCCTTCTCTGTCCCATCTTCTAGTCAACACTACACAGCTTCAGGTCTCAGTCTTTAAATAATAAAATTTGTAGACAATGCATAATTTTAGTAGCTCTTCTATGCATCATCTCCAAATTACCAAGGTCCTTATGGAGTCAGTCTCCAGAACTGTAGAGAGTCTTCTGGGGAGATCTAACTAGTGACCTATAAAGTTAGATTACAACCTCATTTTTTCTGCAGTTAATGCCTTTCATATATAGCCTAACACACTGACAGCTTTTACTCACTGCTTTGCTGAAATGTTTGCCTATTTTTCCCCACACAGGACCACAGCGAAAGACTTGGATGCAGGAGTAGTTAACGCAATGCAAAGCTACTTTTTAGAGACCTCACTAGCATCAAGAGATCTCCATAAAATAAAGTAAAAAGGCGGCATCAATCGTTAAAAATTTTTAATGTGCACTTAGTGAAATGAACAGACCGTTTTAAGACCACTTGTTCACCCCCATCTGTTCATTACACTGGGTACACATTGAAAGAATTTATAACTGGTGAGTGCCAGCTTTTTCCTTTTCTTATTTTGTGGAGATCTATTGTTGCTATATTTTCATGGCTTGAGCACTGGACTGACACAGTGTTGGTGAACAATAACCTATGTGAGGGGTAAGACTATATATAATTGGCACTTGTTAATATCTTGGTTGTCCATTATTTTCTTACTAAATACCAGTGCTTCCTAACTTTACGGAATACTCATGTAGCCAGTTATTTCTTTTCAGATATGCATCTCATCACCAAGGTATTTCCTGTGTCTTCACAAGTAACTTGGCAGCAAGATGCAGATGAAACTCATAGGCTGTGGGACTATGTGCACAGGTATGAGAATGTTTGAGATCTGCATAGCGGTGGGTGAATCCACATCAGCTCCTTGTTTACTAGAGATGTGCGCCAGAAAAGGCAGGGGAGTGAACACAAGCAGAAGAGGGAGAAGGGGCACATGCTCAAGCACCAAAGGGAATGCAAGAGATTGTGTGTGGGTAGTGAGGGGTTGTAATCAAGATCAACTAATTGCTTGCGATAGATCTCCAACATATTGCTTTGCAATGCATTGCAGACTACTCCTGAATCCAAGTGAGTAAACTCATAAAAGGATGGGGCAGCAGACAGCAGATGCATGTTTCTCACCACCAGTGGAACAAGGCTGGATCATCATGGATCTCCAAATTCATGGATCCATGTGTGAGTGTATGTGAGTGTGTGTGTATGTGTCAGAGCACATGTGTGAGCATAGTTGGGAACTATGGATTTTTGCTGGTAATTACTGGGTCTCCAGGGCAAAGGCTGATTCTCCGGGTGTGTGGAGTTTCTTCTGAAACTCTGCCCACTTCTACTTCTTCCCACTCCCGACAGTATTTCTGCTCCTTCCCCAGCCTATTCCTCTACGTTTTTTTGTTTGTTTGTTTTTTTCCCCACATGTTGTAAGTTCCACCCCCTACTGCTGATTAAGCCCTGCCCCGATTTGATACACACTGTCATTTATCTCCCCCATTGGCACCACAGGACAAACCTCTCTTTGGGAAGTCCACCATAAAAAGTTCCCAGGTATGCGTGTGAGCCTATTTGAAAGCATGAGTGTTGGAGTATGTGCAGATATTTTGTACACATAATAAAAAAGCATGTATAAAATACATATGCATATACTCACAGATAAACAAATGTAAGCATAAACAACCAATGGCAGGACAAAGTCTCTGCCTTGCACATCTGTTCAGCAGAGGCCTGGTTCTTGTAGGCCCAAAAGGGACCTACAGACCTGGCGGAGTGTGCCATGATCTTAAAGGAGAAAGGTTTCTTCAGGACTTCATACGCCTGGTATATATTAGCCTTGATCCTCGGAAGCAGACTGACCAGTTCTGGCACACTAAGGGATGACACAGTCAGCCTCGCAAAAAGGCTTAGTACAACGCACATAAAACTTAAGGAAAAGCACCATGTTCAACAAATTGAGATCTCTCTCCTAATCAGACATAGGGTCAGGGCAAGGAAAGCACAGAGTCTCCTGATTGATGTGAAACTCAAATCCCACCTTTCGGGGGGGGGGGACTTCTGGGAGGTATGAAGTACCACCTCAGGAATTGAGGTTTACAAGACAGAGCTCACCAAGACCATTTGCAAAGAGGAAAACCATATTTACTGCTGTCATGCCAAGGCATCAGTTGGCCCTTGCAGGGCCCTGGTATGTAGAATTTGTTTATTTTGTGTATTTGATTGCACCTTTTAAAGTGTTGGCTAAATTAGCCGAGTAGATAATATCACCAGAAAATGAATGAGTAAATCACCAGAGCAGGATGTAGGGGTCATAAAAGGTATTGTGCCCTCTGCCTTGATAGAAGTTCATCCAGGGGACAGTCACATATTATGAAATAGGGAGAACATGTATATATAGTGTAAAATGGTTAAATAAAACTACATATTTAAAATTCCCAGGTTTTATCCTTTTTGTGGGTACCAAACATGCCTGGGGGAGGTGTTCCTGCAATGAGTTAGAAAAATAGCCACTTTGCAACCAGTTAGACCCAGCATGTTTGGTGTCCAGATATTCACACAAATATGAGGAATATGATTATTATAGAGGTGTGCTGTCGGTTGCATGTTTTGGGTAGCCTTATGATTTTTCAGGCAGAACTCTTCAGATAACATCCCTAACAGATCTGATTGACTGGGCCGTAAACTGTCATGCCAAACCTCCCACCAGGGGGTTCGGCCTCTTAGAAGAGACTTTGGAAAGTATTTAATGTGGGTTGTTGGATAAAACAGGGAATTTCTTTGCAACACTGAAAGAGGAAATACCATCTGAAGTTCCCAAGGACTCTTAAAATATCGGCAATTGTATTTAAAGATTTCTTGTGTTTCTGCCATTTTATTTTATGGACTGTTTGTTTATGTGTAATTTTTATTTCTGTATTTTTGTAGCCAGCACTGTGAAGCCTTTTTTCAGATTACATGTTCAATTAATCAGCTCATCTCTGTTCTCCAATATGAACTCACTACTCTGAAGGAAGCTCAGGTAGCACACATTACTAAAAGTTTAATTCTGTGTCTGATTATAAAGGTGACTTTATACTGTATTCTGTTGTGTTTAGGGTAACCTAAGATGCCCAGATATAAAGTCTTGGTGGTGGCAACAAATTGTAGTGCTGGGGTGATTGTGCAGGAGGGATTTCAGGGGTTAATTTGGTGGTTGCTAGGAATAGTAACCAAGGGTCTCGTATTGTTAACCCTTTCACTCCCACACTCTCCCCACTGTCTCAGCAGGGCCTACAGCCTTCGCTTGTGACAGCCGCCAACTGGCACAAGGAGATTGAGGCAAAAGGCGGTCTCTACACAAAGAACCAGGATGAGATTCCACCGGGGAGTGGGATGCTTCAAAAAAGGAAAGGCATGAGCTACACACTGAAATAAAAATTTTACATCTGGCAATACATCTCTGAAAAAGCAGATCTGAATCTTAAGGGAGCGCAGAGTCACTCATTCACCCCCATCTTGAATGACGAAGGGAAGGTCAAAAACCTACAGAGACACATTCATGTCCATGCATCACTTATGAATGATACACCTCTGCATAACTCATGGAATCCTGGTCCATCTTTGGACCTGGGCCGTCTCCCCCTTTTACAAGATCAAGACGACTGGGCATGCCAGTAGTTTTTGCAGGTGTTATGAGAAGGTTACTGCACTGAATGCAGATCCTTTCTTCCATATCGCTTCTTTTTTCAAGAAACCCAGAAAAAGTGAGATTGTTTAAGGATATCGTTGCCACTCTGATGGATAGTGGCAGGAGGCACTTACACCCAATAGCACTTACTCCTTCTGTATCATACCTACCTTCATCTAGATTGTAAGCGCTCACAAGCAGGGTCCTCTGATCCTCCTGTTATCCACATTTGATTGTATTATTTAATACCTCTGTACGTCTACTCCCTACTGTAAAGAGCTGCTGAATTTGTTGGCATTATATAAAGATTAACAATAATAATAATAATAATAATAATAATAATAATAAGCCAGTTCTGGTGCCTGTCCCAGTCCAAGAACAGAATTATGCAGAGGTAAGTTTGTCAGACTTGGAATTTGCAGTCAAATCACTTGGGCTTTGCTGCTGGGTGGTGTTGGGAGATCTGAGGTGTTTGCACCCCATTTGCCCTGGATCGTTGGGGGGGGGGGGGGGGGGATAAAATACACAAGTCTTCATTGCAAGAAAAGGCCTCTTGGTGGAAATCTGGGACAACACTGTTTTTTCAACCAGTAGCATTGCTTATGATCTGTTTTAGGGAATCCAAAAGGCAGCCTTGCCCTGAAAAGGCAAGGTTCTTAGAAAATTGGTCTGCAAAGTAGATGCTGAGGATTTTCTTGAAAATCTGGCTGCATCAAAGGGAGCCTCAGTGTAAGAATTTGCTTCCATGATGTTGGCCACAAAATCCAGGAGGACAAAAAAGGTCTCAGGTATGCCTCTTACCAGCCTGGTCCTTCAGTCCAGCAGCACTCACCAGGGTAAGGGCAGTGTTCTTCACAAAGTGCAAGATTGGGGACAAAGTGCAAGATTGGGGGGGGGGGGGTTCAATTGCAGAGGGAAAGTCCACTACTCTGGAGGCTAAGCTGTAAAAGGACACAGCTTACAGAAGTGTTAATGAAGGAAAAGTCTCTTATCAGGAATTTTCCCACTCATTCATCTGGATATGATCAAGAGTGTTATATGGGAAAGGGGCATGGAAATTCTTCCTGCACCTCTGGAAAGTGTGCAGATAGTTAGGTACCCCAATTACGCTGTCAGTGACCTGAATGGTCTCCAATACTACCTTAATGAGCCCATCCAGTCCCCACTCTTGATCAGCCTTATAGGAATCTCCATGAGAAAAGAAAAAAAAATTCTCTTATCCTCAGAGTACAATTCTTCCTCAGAGAATGCCCCAATACACAGAGTGTACCTCTTGAATACAAGACCAACAAGTCTGAAGGTGGGTGGGAGGTTTCAAAGAATGAAGAACCCCTGAACTGCCACTGATAAAAGTAGTGTTTTATCCCATGCAGGCTCTTGTTCAGTGCTGAAAGGGCCTGGAGGAGTGGTAGGGGCCACAGCACAACAATAAGTTAGGGAGCGAGGGAAGCACTTGAAATATTAAGAACTGGGCTTCCCCATATGCCCCCAAGTGTCAGAGAATCACCAAGTCCCTAAATCTAGTGAAATTTGATTAAAATGTCCCCAATTTAAAGCAAGAAACCCATAAATACCAAAAATACACTTATTTGGTATGAAAAGTTGTAATCTAGAGAAAAAGCAAGGAGAGTCAGCCTCTGCATAGGATAAGCAAGGTAGAAGAAATATGACCACCAGAAAGTGCCAACCAATTAGAAAGCAGCCAGGGAAATGTGGCACTATGTGAACTGTAGTCTTGCTTGTTGCCTACAACACTTGTTACTCAGTGGAAACTCAAACAATGGGCCAGATGACAGAACAAACAAGCAAGAAGATAGAGCCCTTTCTGACCGTTGTAGACCAAGTGGTTGCATAGATATGCACCAAAGAAGTTTATCCCGTGGAAGTCCATGGAGAAAAGCTGTCCGCTGGCAGGTTCCTATTCTTAAAGGGGCGCTACATAAAAAATGTTCCTAATTAAAAAATAAAGGAAAAGACCCAAAACACCAAGGAACACCTGGGGGAGTGATAAAACCAACGTTCTACAGTGGGGGAACAGAAATAATCACGCCAAAGAACCCAATATGCTCCCAATAACCAGAGCAGCAGTAAAAGGGTTATCAGAAAAGGAAAGCAGCCACCTGTACTTCAAGACCCCCTGAGAGAAAATAGAGCCATGAGTGCCAAACCATATCAAGTACACAAAGTTTAAAATGATAACTCAGAATGGGACATCCAGTGGACCAAGGAACTCAATGGTTACTCGTCTATCTTCTTTCTTCAGGCTACCAAAAAATGGAGAAGGGCAGAATCTCAGACAGACTGCCACGAGGGACAGACTTTTCATAAAGTAAAACCTCCACAGGGCAAGAATGGTCCACAAATCACCTGCGAACCAGGCAATCCAACTCCAAGGAAGCCCAGTGATGGTGGGCCGCCTAATGTTGGATTTATACAGTCCCATATCTAAAGAAAAAAAACAAACAAAAAAAGGTGAAATTTACTCACCGATATTTTGTTTTCCTCTGTGTCCTTCCACAGCAATACTGTGGGTTGTAACTCCTCCCCTCAGCTGGTAGGACCAATAACTTAAATTGTCAGCTCTGCTCCCAGTCCTCAGTTATATGTTTATCCAAGCTGGAACAAGAGACAACCGTTAGAATGGTATACACAACCTGAATAAATTCTCTTTTAGATTCAAATAGAGCAGAGACATGGAAGTGATACTTTTACCAAAACCATAAGGTGGGGTGCCGTGGAAGGACACAGAGGAAAACAAAATAATCGGTTAGTAAATTTCACCTTTTCCTCTGTGTCCAATCCACGGCAATACTGTGGGACTTACCAGAGCAGTATCCCTAGGGATTTTTCTTAGAGCGTCCTACCTAGCAGGAGTGGCTGCTTGAAGCACCTTCCTGCCAAAGTTGGCATCCTCAGAGGCCTGGATGTCCACGCTGTAATGTCTGATAAATGTTGAAGCAGAGGACCAAGTAGCGGCCTTACAGATTTCCGAAGAGGAGGATACCGCCTTTAATGCCCACGAAGATGCCACTGCTCTGGTGGAATGAGCCTTAAGTTTTAATGGAGGAACTTTGTCTGCTGACTGATATGCTAAGCCAATACAGTCTCTAATCCAGCAGGCTATAGATGCCTTGGAAGCTGCAGAGCCCTTAAATTTTCCACAGAAATGTATCAGTTTTTCAAAAAACTTCTGTGCTCTTTAAGTATATCTGTAGACATCTGTGAAAATCCAAATTCTTGAGACGGCTATCTGGATTTTGAAGTGAATCCGGAGGAAAAGTAGGGAGATCTATCTCCTGACTTAAATGAAAACTAGACACTAACTTAGTCCTAAAGGAAGGTTTTGGTCTTAAAACTACCTTGTCATGATGAAAGACCAAATAAGGGGATTTACATAATAGGGCCTGTAATTCACCTATTCTCCTAGCAGATGTGACTGCTGTCAACAGGACGGTCTTCAAAGTGAGATGTTTCAAAGATACCTGATCCAAAGGTTCGAAGAAGGGATGAGCACACAGCTGCTGTAAGACCAAGTTCAGATCCCAAGGTGGGTTTTATTTTTGTAACTGCTGACATATACCTCTTGATGACATACTGATCTGCAAACGGAAATGCCAAAATAGCTGAAAGATCAGAGAGTTGAGCCTTAAGGGATGCTGGTCTCAGGCCCTTCTGGAAACCCTCCTGCAAAAATTCTAGTATGGTTTCAGGAAAAATAGTCTGTCTGTTAAGGCTTTTTGATAGACACCACTTATGAAAAGTAGACCAGACCCTATAATAAATGCGAGAGGAGGATGGCTTCCTACCTAGCAGAACAGTATTTATCACTGTGTCCGTCAAACCCCTACTCCTCAGAGAGCTCCGTTCAGCTTCCAAGCCATCAGGTTCCAGAAGGCTGGATCCGGATGAAGTATGGGCCCTTGTGAAACGAGGTCTGGAATTACTGGAAGAGCTATCAGGGGTTGAACTGATAGTTTTAGGTCTGCGAACCATAATTTTCTGGGCCAGTTTGGGGCTATCAGAATAACCCTGGCCCTGTCTCTTATTTTTCTTACCACTTCTGTGAGTAGAGAAATTGGAGGGAATATATAGGCCAATGAAAAGTTCCACTTCATCTGGAGGGCGTCCTGGGCTAGAGCCTGTGGGGTTTTCCACCTTGAGATGAACCTGCTGTACTTTGTGTTCTGTGGAGTCCCCATAAGATCTATTACTGGAGTCCCTAGCGTCGCTATGACATTTCTGAAGATCGACAGATTTAGTGACCATTCCCCTGGGTCTATCCAATTTCTGCTCAGGAAATCTGCCTCTGAGTTTAGATTTCCTGACAGAGATGTAGCTTTTAGGGTCAGCAAGTGATGCTCCGCCCAGTAAAGAATCTGAAGGGCCAGCTGATTGAGTCTGGGGCTCCTTGATCCGTCCTGATTCAGCAGATAGCTGACTGCTGTGGTGTTGTCGGATCGAATCAGTACTGCTGTCTCTGTCAACTGACTTTGTAGTGATTGTAACGTTCTCCAGACGGCTAGAAGTTCCAGACAATTTATATGTAACTTCTCTTTCATTGACCAAAGTCCCTGGACTGATCTCTGTCTCCAAATTCCTCCCCAGCCTTGAAGACTGGCATCGGTCGTTACTATCTCCCACCGAGGTTCCAACAAAGGTTTCCCTTTCTGGATGTTCTTCAAGTTGCTCCACCATAGTAACTCCTTCCTTGTTGATGGGAGTATTGGAATTCTTAAGGAAAAATTGAGCTGGTCCTTCTTTAGGAATCTTAAATAATTGTCCCGAGTTAGGCGTCCATGAGCTCTTGCCCACGGGACTATTTGTTGGGCTGATGATAGGTTTCCTAGTAACTTTGCAAATGATCTTGCTGTTTGGAATTTCTCTTTCTTGAAGCTTCTGACTGCTTGCAAGATTCTGCCTTGTCTGTCTGTAGACAGGGATATTATGGATTGTGCCGAGTCTATCTTGACTCCCAGAAAGGTGATGGACTGGGTGGGAGAGAGTAGACTTTTGCTTCTGTTTATAATCCATCCTAAGTCTTCTAGAAGTTCTAGAGATGCCTGGGTGTTCCTTATTGCTTGTAGATAACTGTCTGCGATTAGAAGCATGTCGTCCAAATAAGGCACAATTCTGATGCCCTTTGATCTTAGGTGAGCCATGGCTATGGCAAGGATCTTTGTGAAGGTTCGAGGAGCCATAGCTAGACTGAAGGTCAGAACTTTGTACTGATAATACCTGCCCAGAATGTGGAACCTCAGGAACCTTCGATGGGCTGCCCTTACCGGAACATGGTAATAAGCGTCCTGAAGATCGATTCTTGTCAAAAACGACTGAGGCTGGATCAATTTCAATATCTACGTTATAGTTTCCATCTTGAATCGCCTGATTTTTAATGACGCATTCACAGTCTTGAAATTTAATATTAATCTGAGTTCCCCTGATTGTTCGGAAACAGAGAAAAGATTTGAATGGATACCTCTGAATATCTGTTTCTGAGGAACCTCCTCTATGACTCCCTTTTGGAGAAGCCTTTGAATCTCCTTTTCCATCTGTGGAACTCTCCTTCTGAGCCAGATTCTTGAAGTCTGAAATGAAGATATCTGCGGGACAGTCCAAAATTCCAGCGCATACCCTCTCTCTAAAATTTGAGATACCCAATGATCTGGATGGATCAGTCTCCAGTTCTGTTGGAATGCTTCCAGCCTGCCCCCAACTGGAAGCAGAGATAGGGTTCTGCTGGCTTCATGGTTGATTCTGTTGGAAAGCAGACTTCCTCTGGAAATCTCTTCTATTTCCAGAGCGGTTGTTTTGTCCGGAACCTCTTTTCCTCTGATCATATGATGATTCTGGTCCATATCTCCTGGCTTCACGAAAGGACTGGAGCTTAAATTTTGTTGGCCTCGGAGAAGATGGTCTCTGCCGGCGTTCCTGGGGAAGAAAAGGGCTTTTCCCCCCTGAGGACCTCTTTATAATTTCTTCCAGTTGGTCTCCAAATAACTTGACTCCTGTATAGGGTAAGGAGACCAATCTGTTTTTAGAGGATGCATCAGCTTCCCAAGCTTTAATTCAAAGAGCCCTTTGCGCAGTTATAGCCAAAGCAGAAAATCTTGCTGTTAGTCTGTTATCCAATGATGCATCACAACAATAGTTCACTGCATCTTTAATTGTAGCCACTTCTTTTAACAAATGGGATCTTGCTACTGAAGAGTCAATCTTTTCTTCCAAGTCCATAAGCCAGAGACGCAAGGTTCGGAACATGCAAGCCATAGCTGTAGCCGACTTAAGGTTATTAGCAATAGTAGAGTATTGTTTCTTAAGAGCACTGTCCACTCTCTTATCCATAGGGTCTCACAGCGTCGTGCCATCGTCCATCAGGATGGTGGTTCTTCGTGAAATCTGGGCCACCTCTGCATCTACTTTTGGGGGGGGTTGACCCATGTGGAAAGGAAAGGGATACATCTTTTGAAAACGTCTAGGCATAGAGTATCTCTTGTCTCCCTGTTTCCACTCAGTACATATGATCTCTTGAATAGAACTATTAAATGCCGTATCCATAACATTAAGATCCTTTTGAGTATCAGACAGACCCAAGGACTTACGCATGCTCTTTATTAAGCCCTCCACTTTGTCAATGTTAAAATTACCTGTTTCCTCTGTAATTTCTCCCTCCTCCACTGAGGAAGGGGCTGAATCTAAATCAATATAGCTTTCTTCCTCCTCCCTGGGACGTCTGGAGGGTCCTTCATCTGGATCTGAGGGCCTTTGACGTTTCCTTGAGGATTCCTGAAGGGCAGAAAATGTTTCCTGCATAGAGGAACGCATCCACCCCAGGAAATCCTGGAACTGGGAAGGAATAACGTCCCCCGCCGCCTTCCTAAGGCATTCTGAGCAAAGCTTGGCTGTATCAGAGGCAGCTAGCTTAGTATCACAGCCAGCACATGTTTTTGGCTTCTGGCTGGATTTCTCTTCCTTGGCTTCAGAAATAGCTTTAGGCTTGTCTACCTTTTGGTCTTTAGCATTAGACATAATTGAACTTCAAGCAGAAAACAATGCTGATGCAGAGAAACAATACAGCAATAAGCAATAATTATAATAGTAAGAATATTCAGTATAACTTACAGTTTTCCTTGTCCCCCATGCTGCTCTTTTAAGTCCTCAGTTAGAGTGAACTGCTACCTGGTTCTGCTTCCTGGCGTGCGGTTCACCGGTGGAACGCACGCATGCTACTTCCTGTATGGAGATCCTAGCTCTGCATCATTTACCAGCGCCTTCAGACACGCTGGGACTGAGACTGCCGATCCGGATACTGGCGGCAAGGCAGGGATACTGGCGCTGCCCAGGGAAGAGGGCAATCTGGACACCAACTGGGAGCAGAAGGGGGAACCCGGATCCATGGCCAGGCTACTAGCGGGCATGTGATCCGACATTGAGACCAGATACCATAGAATGCGATCAGCAGTTAAGGCTGAACGCATAGCTTAAAACAATAAAACAGGGCACACAAAAACCCTGAATATAATGACACGCTGAAGAGGCTTTTAACGTTCTTTCTCCAGCTGTGGTAGGACCAAATAACTGAGGACCGGGAGCAGAGCTGACAATTTAAGTTATTGGTCCTACCAGCTGAGGGGAGGAGTTACAACCCACAGTATTGCCGTGGATTGGACACAGAGGAAAAAAACAATAAAAACTATTATTGCAATTACCCAGTGGAGGTACTCAACCCATTGTATCTGTGTTTTATACTGGACATAAGAGAAAGGCTCCATCTAATCTTCACAATACCTGGATGTTAACTATCGTTAACATAAAATGTATCTAAGGCATTTCAGGCATTGGCAGCTTGTCATCAAGTTGCACAACATGTTGAGACTATGGGGTAGCCTGGAGAGGATACAATATCTTTACGAGCTTTTGTGAGGAGTTAAAATGTAGCATCATTGTTGGTGGATGATACAGAGGGGAATGTAAGTTTGCATTATTCATAGTAGCCACACGTGACTGTGCTGGTGGCAGTGTCTCCTAGCCTCTCTAACATATACAGTGATAGGCCAAAATCCCTATTACTACCCTTATCAGCAGACTTTAGCACTACATTGTCACACTGTTGTATTTCTTTGGAATATAGAGGAACAGTGTGCCATCAATTTCAGAATCATAGTCTAGGATTTTTAATAACCACCTTTTACTTGTATATTGCATCAAAAAAGGTTCCGATAGCATGAATAAAGTTTATTGGGGGTGTAAGCTGATATTATTCTTCCAATTTTATTTGGGCCCAGACAGATGCTCCCCTGTTTATTTTCTTCTAGAAGTGACAGTAGGTCATTAAAACGATCCTCCTTTATTTGTGTGGGTTAAAACCCAGAATGGTTCTGAAGGAAAAACGTTAAAGCTTTTTGTAGGACTTCCTTCCGCACAGCTGATGAAGCGATGTCTGAAAGATTGTGTTTCTGTCTATGAACCTCATTACAGACTAGTGCCTATGTCCTCTCATTTGTGTTGCAACTGTAGGATTGTTTCCCGTGTCCATAATCCCTCCCTGTGCCGCTGGCTGAACCCCAACCTCAACATCTGAATTCTCTTAAGCATTCTTCCAGTTAAATAAATAAATCTTCTGTGGCTAGATGTTGAAAAGGAAAGAATTATAAGCTCCCGATATCCGTAACAGATTAATCGGTTGAAAGGCTCTACACTATTTCCATGTCACTACGTTTGGCACTACTTTTGGGCCACTAGTTACAAAAACCCATTAATAGTTGATATCTCCATCTAGCCAAAAAGCTCCCCTCCAAATTTTCTCCAATTCATCTAATGCAAAGAACTCTCTCGAGAACGCTTCACTCAAATACAGAAGGTTACATTCAATTATATGATCTTTGAAGTATATGAAAAAGCTATAGGGAGCAATGTTTTTACAGTAAGGGTGAGGAATTCCTCACCTTTGAAGCCAGAATGTGAGGCAATGTGTTGGGGACACATAGCATTCAAAGTGTTAAGGCCCCCTTCAAATCAATGGGATTGCTATTTTGTTGGCTATTAAGAAGTTTACTGCACATCTGCACCTACCTTGCCCTCTCCTTGAGCCCTTTTTGGAGCCGAATCCAGCAAGCTAAACAGGTGCAATGCGAGAGCAAATCAAGAGTTTCACAGTTTTTATGTGGTGCTATGGCAGGGTCTTTGCTCTAAATTTATACAGCTCTAAGTTCAGCTACTCTAGAACCCAGTCTTCACATCTAAGGATTCTTCATATTTCATTGAAAGGGCTTGACCTTTTCAGTAACAAGTAACCCTGCAGTTCTTTGAGAGAGAAAAAAAAAAATGAAGTATCCAGCACGCAATTTCAAGTTGAGACCATTCAGAACCACAATCAGAAAGCTTGGGGCTCAGTACAAACCTAAAGTCAGGGCCCCCACCCTGCTCAGTCTCCCATCGCAATTCCCCTGCTCTTCATGAACCCCAGTTCCTATGCAAGCATCTGCTTTGCAACACCAGAGTTTCCATCTTGACTTCCCCCATTACAGTCCTGCCTTCCTTCCTGCCCAGCAGAGTGCTGTACATCACTGATTGTCCCACTCACCATGCCACATATAAATTCTTCCGTTCCTAACATTTCAAGCCACTGTTGTGCACAGTAATGTCTTTCATCTCCATCATCCTTTTTAGTATACATTGCTCCAAGCAAGCATCATGTGAGGTGGGTATTACTACTGTCTTGTTCTTCACTGGGTGGCGTATGGCTGTAGAATTCCCAACTCCATGGCACTGGTTAAGAGCCTTGCTCCTCACTCAGGTCATAGTAAGGAAGAGTCAGCATCAGACCAGCCAGTGGAAGATTACGTTCTGCCCAGAAAATAGAACAGGGATCCACATATAAATTTAGCACCACGGCAAGGTTGCCTCATTAGGAAGTCATGATGCTGTGGGCCCCCCCCCCCCGATTGGCCAGGTCATGTAGAAGGGTCCATCCTGTAGCACCCTGATGGAGGCTCTGGAGGTATTTACAGAACAACCCTCTTGCACACAGTCAGTCTCACAACCCATATATACAATCAGATGCTTTAGTGTAACTTATTGTCAGAAGTCAGATTTCAAAGTTATGTTTTATTGTATTCTCTCTCAATTAGTTTAAATAAAATGCATGAATATTAACTTTTTTTCTGTGGAGGGGGCAAGCTTGCCAGGCTATCCCCCTAAGGCACAGTATGTAAAAATGCCACAATTTGCATAATTTTGCTGAGGTCAAACCCTGTAACATCTATACAGAGGACCAAAAAGCAAAAACGGGAGAAGGAAAAGGGATGTAAGCGGAAATTAGAGGCACCAGTGAAATTCAGATACTGATAAAAAATATCAAACAATTGCACACATTTTTTAATTTGAGGGGTCACTTAGAGTCAAGGATAAGCTCAATGAAGTTCTTATTACCAAAGGCTATATGGTTCCTCTATGGAGCACTGCCCCTTTTAACACTTTGCATGCCAGAAGGGCGAGCATCTCTTTATAGGGATTTTTTGTCAGTAGCCAAAGTTCACAGGGGTGAGCAGCCAATCCCACTATTTAACTCTGTTCCACCATTTGCTACACTGCTCTAGGGAACTGGTTTTAAAATGTATGCGAAACAATCTACAAAGGGTCAAGTATGACCAAAAGGACTGTTCTGACTCAGGATACTGTTGTTTTAGCTACATTTGTGTTCTACAGAATTATATAATCATGACCAGATTTCAAATGCAATCATCAGATACCAACCACAATGCTTATAATACGCACAATCTGTCGTTTAATGCAAACAACTAGATAATGGAAAGATACTCAATACAAGAGACAATATCAATTTTAAAATGTCATGTCATACCTGCTCAGACTTTTCATCAGTGCTGCTTGGAGATTCAGATGAGTCTTTTACAAAATAATTATCCACCAGATCTATCTGTCTGCATTCCTGTCTGCAAACGGGGCACCTTATCACTCCAACTGAAATGGAGAAACAAAGCCAATCAAAATCAATTCAAGCAATTACTGTATGCTCACTTATTTGAGCTGATTTTTTGCAAAATATTCAAGAAATGACAGTACGGTCATATACAAAACAAAGCTTTTGCAATTACTGGAATAGGTAACCAGATTAATAATGATTTGGTTCTCAGGCTCATGTTCAAGAAATGTATATATACACTACCCAACTCAGGGTGCCAGAGAGTTATCCAACACCGGATACCTCTCATACTCAAAGGGTTAACTTGAACCTAAAACTCACAACTAGCTACCCAATTGACAAGGGAACAAGGCAGGTGGATATGTGGAGCCCTGTGACTACCATACCTCCCAAGTGTCCCTGAGACCCAAATCCCTCTGTCCCGCTTTCCTAGAGATCAGACTGTGGTGTGTGTGCAAGTATCACTCTAAAGCAGGGCTGTCCAAGTTCAGTCCTCAACAGCCTTCAACAGGCCAGGATGTAAGGATTTCCCCGATTAAGCACAGGTGAGTAAAAGGAACACTAATGTACAATAATAACTTTATATTGTTTTGTAACTTTTTAAAAAAAGTTACAGGCCGCAAATCCCATATCTCAAACATTTATGGTTTGAGAGATATTCGCATCTAAATTTCCCCCTCTTTTGATGCCAGCTGTAAAGCAGAGAAGTAGATTGGACGCAGCCTTGCTGGCTTGGGGGCACTATGAAAAGAAAGTCTGATTTCCTAAAAGGCAATGTGCGATGAACACAGTATAGAGCAGAAGACCCAACAGATGTTGCTCCTGCTTGTTAGAAAGATCATGGCAAAAATAAGGAAAACATTTTCTGGTTGATGTGAAAGTCCAAAGCAACCTTCAGCAAAAACCTTTGGGAGTATGAAGCAGCATAGTTTCCTAGTTAAAAAAAAAAAAAAAAAAAAAAAAAAAAAAAAAATCCAGGAAGAGAGGATTTTAGTCTTACCTGTTAAATCCTTTTCGCTTAGTCCATACAGGTTACTGGTAACTTTCTGTAGGCGATCCGCCCCTTTAAATAGGCAGGAACAATTCTAGAAATGATTGCAGGGGTTGGAGCCTACCTTCCCCTCCTTGGCTGCAGCTAGCCAACCACCTCCAGAAAGATTTGAGACACTATTGACTAGATAGTGGAAAGGAAAGAACACTCCTGTGGGCATGACCCCGAGAGAGCCACAAGAGAGCGAAGCATGGTCCCTTGACAGGGTGGGAGACCAGTAACCTGTATGGACTAAGAGAAAAGGATTTAACAGGTAAAACTAAAATTCTCTTTTCTCTGTCATCCAGTACAGGCTACTGGTAACTTTGGGATGTCCAACCACGGAGTTTCCCAGAGGCGGGAAGGCAAGGACCAGGCTCAAGGCCCCCAAAGTCACCAGAGCAGATATGAACCATCAGATCAGAGATAGCCCAACAAACAATGAAGTGTCAGACACTGAACAAGAGTAACACCACCCCAAACTGTTACACAGCACACTGAACTAGAGTCAACAGGGCTCAAAAGTGAAGGAAGCACCAAGAACCAAAGAAGATTCTAGACAGGCAAGACTGCCTCCAGGATTTTTCTCCCAAAGCTGGAATCAGCCGATGCCAGCAAATCAACATGGTAGTGCTTCCAAAAGGTGTGCATAGACGACCAAGTGGCAGCCTTGCACAACTGATCAGCAGAGGCCTGATTCTTGTAAGCCCAAGAAGCTCCAGTAGATCTTGTAGAATGAGCAGTGACCCGAAAGGGGACAGGCTTCTTCCTCAGCTCGTAACCCTTACAAATAGTGGACCTGATCCAAGAAGAAATAGTCGCTTTGAATGCAGGTCTTCCTGCCCTGGGACCCTCAGGAATGACGAACAGCGTGTCAGCTTGCCTGATAGACTCAGTGCGATATACATAAAACTTGAAACAAAGCACCACATCTAACAAGTGGAGATCCCTCTCCTTGTTGGAGGGGAGGTCAGGGCAGAAAGAAGGCACCACAATCTGATTGATGTGGAACTCCGAAATCACCTTCGGGAGAAACTCCTGAGAAGTGCGAAGCACCGCCTTGTCCTTGAGAAACACCAAATAGGGTTGTGGTGTCCGCTCCTATCGGGGAGCTGCTGGGAGTGAGCGGTGGCTGGTTGCTTGGCAACCAGCCGACAGTGAGACGGAGGCTGCTGGGAGAGCGGATACAGGAAGCGAGTCAGTCAGTGTAGCGCAGACCGTGAGACTGGGTCACCCAGTATAGGAGCTCCCAATAGCTGGCTGGGACTTACACTTTCCAAAACCCCACTATTTCAATAAAAGGAGTGTGCCGGTTGCCACTCCGTTATCTACAGCCTGGCTCCAGTGTGGTTTGTAACAGAACACTACAGTGGCGACGAGTCTGGGGACTTTGGTACTATACCCACCACTAAGCTCCTACATGTTGAAGACAGCCCTGTTTGCTGTAGGGACCCAGGGTCTGGCTGCCCTGGAGTGTTGCCGCGGTGCTCTTCCAGGTGGTCTCCCAAATTGCTGAACTTTTACAGTTGCCTGTGTGGCCTGGAATCTACATCTGTCTCTCAAATTTCTTCTACCTGTGCTGCCTGTGGATTTACACCTTCTGGCACCATTACAGTTCCTGTGCACCCACCTGAACTCCCTGTGTTTTCCTGACTTTCTTTATAAAAAAAAAAAAAAAAAAAAAAAAAAAAAAAAACAGCTTCTTCCCTTTACCTGTTCCTCTGCTTTCCTGGGCTTGCCCGCTGGTACAGCATGGCGGCGATGGTTCCTGCATTCGGTTCCTTACAAGAGTTTCAAGAAGGGGAGGAGACATGGCCAGCTTACGCAGACCGGTTGGAACAGTTTATGGCAGCTAACGATATACCACTGGAGAAACAAACGTATGTTTTCCTCACAGTGGTTGGTCGGAAACCCTTTGCCACGTTGAGGGATTTATTAGCTCCGGAAAAGCCTGGTGACAAACCATTTAACACACTGCTGGACACTTTAACCAACTACTACCAGCCAGCCCCATTACAAATTGCTGAAAGGTATCTGTTTTACTCTTGCAAACAGAAACCTGGTATGAACGTTCAATCGTTTATGATGGAACTCAAACGTTTAGCTGTAACGTGTGATTTTAAACTCCATCTGGAAGAAGCTCTCCGGGACCAATTTCTCATGGGACTGTTGCAGAAGGGAATACAAAAACGGTTGTTGACAGAAAAGGATTTGACGGAGAAATCAGCCTTAGACATTGCGGTGGCGATGGAGATGGCTGAGAAGGATGCTTCTCATCTTAATGCCGCAAACTTACAGGCCACCCCGGAGACACTCAATGCTACTCCAGTTTATTAAGTTACACCTCACACTCCAACACCGCACAGTGAGGAAAAGGCCCGTCGCTGTTATAGATGTGGATCTGCGGCTCATACGGCTGCGTCTTGCAAAATTAAAGATGAAATTTGCTTTAATTGTTCGAAGAGGGGTCACCTTAGTAAAGTCTGTAGGAGTCAACGCTCACAACCTTCTGTCCGCAGAGGCATGAGGCGCCAGTCTACACATTTCTTAGAACACCGACAAGACCTGGAGGATATGTTTGATCCAGGTGAATGGGTGGCGCATCTGAGTATTCATGACCTGGGGGATCATCGGGATGCATTATTAGTACATGTGAGCATCAACGGCCAAAAGACTGTGATGGAACTAGACACTGGCTCGGCAGTCTCTGTCATGACTTGGGATCAAGTCTGTCACGCAAAGATCTCTTTGTCCCTACAGAGGACGTCAGTTCAGCTACGAACATATAGCGGACAAGTCATTAAACACCTAGGGTATGCCTGGGTCACAGTGCATTATGATGAAAAGGACTTCAAGGTACCCTTGTATGTTGTAAAACAGGGCGGCCCTCCTTTGTTTGGTCGTTCTTGGATTAAGAAAATGGGTATGCCATCCTGGACTATGCCAGTACATGCTGTTGGGGATGGTCTTCCGGCACAGACTCAAGCATGGGTGACAGAATTGTGCCACACTTTCCAGGACGTTTTCCAGCCCACTCTGGGAAAAGTCAAAGGCATGATGGCATCATTGACTCTCAAACCAGGGGCCACACCAAAGTTTTGTAAAGCACGAACAGTACTTTTTGCTCTGAGGGGTCGTGTAGAGCAAGAGTTGGATCGCCTGGAACAGGAAGGGATCATTTCCAAAGTGGCCTGTAGTGAGTGGGCGTCTCCCATCGTGCCTGTCGTGAAGAAGTCTGGGGAGATCCGCCTATGTGGTGATTTCAGAGTGGCTGTGAATCAACAACTCCAAGTAGAACAATACCCTTTGCCACGCTTAGAGGAATTATTTGCATCATTGGCTGGTGGCATTACGTTCACAAAATTGGATTTATGTCAAGCCTACTTGCAACTAGAAGTCCGTCCCAAATGTAGGAAATTGCTGACCATCAATACTTATAAGGGGTTATTTCAGTATAACCGTATGGTTTTTGGCATCGCTTCCGCACCGGCCATCTGGCAGCGGACTATGGATACAATTCTGGCAGATATTCCGCATACTAAATGCTTACTTGATGATATGATCATCACAGGTACTACTAGAAGGAGCATCGTCAAAATGTCACCAGGGTGTTGCAACGCCTTCAAGAGTATGGCTTACTGGCAAATCTAGACAAATGCCAATTCTTTCAACCTAAACTGTATTTCTGTGGTCACGTCATTGATAAAGACGGTTTGCATACTCAAAGAGAGAAAGTCCAAGCATTGTTACTTGCTCCACCTCCTGCGGATGTCTCACAACTACGTTCATTTTTGGGACTTTTGAATTATTATCACAGGTTCTTACCGAACTTAGCTCAGGTCCTCCATCCTTTACATCATCTGTTAGAGAGTAAGTCTGCCTGGGCTTGGATACCCGCCTGTCAGGAAGCTTTCCAGCTGGCTAAGGACATGTTACATAAGTCACAGGTCTTGGTGCATTATGATCTGGCAAAACCGGTGTCCCTGGCTTGTGATGCTTCCCCGTATAGTTTGGGGGCAGTCCTGTCTCACATCCTTCCTGATGGTACTGACCACCCTACTGCATTTGCCTCCCGCTCCTTGACACCGGCTGAACGAAATTATGCCCAAATAGATAAGGAGGCTTTGGCTATCATTTGGGCTCTACAAAAATTTACTCTCTATCTGTATGGCAGACATTTTACTTTGGTCACTGATCATAAACCTTTGCTGGCCATCTTCAATCCTCACAAAGGCATCTCTCCTACTACTGCAGCTCGGCTTCAACGCTACGCCCTGTATCTAGGGGCTTTTGACTATTCTATTCAATACCAGCCCCAGGCCCAACATGCGAATGTGGATGCCATGTCCCATCTGCCCTTACCTGCTGTTCACTTCGAATCGTCTGGAGACTCTTCACAGTTTCTATGTCCCTCTGAACACCATCGTGTCTGTTCTATGTCTCTGACTACTTTTCAGGGTGTGGCCCTGGCGACCAGTCAAGATCCACTCTTAGCTTCTGTTTACAACTATGTTCAATCTGGATGGCCTACTTCTGTCTCTTCTGCGTTACTGCCTTATGCCAGGCATAAATTGGAACTTACCACGAAAGATGGTTGCCTGTTGTGGGGTACCCGTGTCATTATTCCTCCCTCTTTGAATACTACTACATTACAGCTCCTACATGATGGCCATCCTGGCGTTGTACGCATGAAACAGGCAGCTAGAGCTCATGTCTGGTGGCCCTCTCTGGACTCTGAGATTACACCACAGACAAGAACTGACCCAGGAAGCAATCAATCACGGAAGCTGTCCTCACCCCCTCCAGTCCTCTCCTGGCCTCCTCCTTCTGCTCCGTGGGAATGCCTGCATCTGGACTTTGCTGGACCGGTCCGGGGTAAAATGTACCTGGTGCTGGTGGATGCTTTTTCAAAATGGCCAGAGGTCTGTGTTATGTCCTCGACCTCGGCTGAGGCCACTCTGTCGGCTCTTCACCGCATCTTTGCTACTTTTGGATTGCCCAAGGTCGTGGTGACCGACAACGGTCCACAATTTACAGCCCAAGTTTTTCAACAGTATCTCACATCCATTGGAGTTAGACATCAGACTTCCTCGCCTTACCATCCGGCCACCAATGGTTTAGCTGAACGTTTTGTACACACTCTGAAGGCCGCCTTGTTGGCATCCTCTTTTTCTACTCCAGTTCCAGATTTCCTCGCATCCTTCTTGTATGCCTACAGAAATACTCCTCATGCTACTACTGGTTTGGCCCCAGCGAAGTTGATGTTTGGCCGTACTGTACGATCTCGACTGGACTTGTTGCACCCGGCTGCCCACGCACGAGCCTTCCAGGTCCCGCCTTCTGGCCGACCGTTCACCCCCTCACTTCATCCGAGGTTCTAGAGTCTGGGCTAGGTGGTACAGGGGTCCTCTTCGTTGGGTTCCTGCTTAAATTGTGGAAGTGAAGGGTCCCTGTTCCTTTGTCCTTCGCACGGATTCAGGCCTGTTGTGCCGCTGTCATGCTGATCAACTGCGCAGGGGTCCTTCTGTACTGTTTCCTCAGTCTGCTGCTGTTCCCATGGTGGAGGGGGAAGATGGGGAGTTTGACGGCCCGGTACTTCTAAAGAATAGAGACACACAAGTGACGGGATCCTCTTCAATGGAAGGCACAGCAGCAGCCTGTGACATGCCGGACCTAGCATCAGGAACCTCAGACAAGTCTGCACAGGCTGCCTCAGCTTCGGAGCCTGCCAGTGGTCGGCCTGCCAGAGCGAGATGTCCCCCTGTGCTTTGGGAAACAGAAGTTGTGCTGCGATCCTGGAGAAAACCTTGAAGATGGAGGTGTCCGGATGTCACAGTTGTCTTCCCCTTCCTATTTCTCAGTTTTGTTGTTTGTCTGTGTTTGGTTCTAGGGAAAGGAAGGAGGTGTGGTGTCCGCTCCTATCGGGGAGCTGCCGGGAGTGAGCGGTGGCTGGTTGCTTGGCAGCCAGCCGACAGTGAGACGGAGGCTGCTGGGAGAGCGGATACATGAAGGGCGTCAGAGCGCGCGTCAGTCAGTGTAGCGTGGACCGTGAGACTGGGCGGTCACGTAGTATAGGAGCTCCCAATAGCTGGCCGGGACTTACACTTTCCAAAACCCCACTATTTCAATAAAAGGAGTGTGCCGGTTGCCACTCCGTTATCTACAGCCTGGCTCCAGTGTGGTTTGTAACAGAACACTACAAGGGTGGCTTACAGGACAGAGCACGTAACTCCGCGACACAGCGAACGGACACGATCGCCAGGAGAAAGGCCATTTTTCACGTCAAAAGGTGTACAGGAATAGTAGCTAAAGACTTAAATGGAGGGCACTGAAGAACGCCCAAAACAAAGTTAAGATCCCACAGAGGAGAGGGATTCTTGACGAGTATGAGCAACGCCCTGGAAGAAAACATTGACATCAGGAAGGATGGCAATGCGCCTCTGAAAGAAAACAGAGAGCAGAAGTCTGAACCTTAAAGGGATAGTAATACTTCGTTTTAACTTTATTTTATTTTGTAGGCATTAAAAAAAAAAAAAAAAAAAAAAAAAAAACATGAAGAATCATACAAGTCTCATCTCTCAAACCTTTATGGTTTAAGAGATATTCACAAGCAAAGTATCCCCCTCCCGTCCCTTTTTCCTAGTGTAAGCCATCTCTTCTCAGATGTGAATCTGGTTGTAAGACCGGACAGATAACAGCAGGGGACAGTCTTCTTTGTATGAAAAGAATGAAATCCCTTCCAGCCTTGACAAGTTTTTCAGCTTTTTCCCTTATCTTAATTGAAGATTGACCCTCTCTGCAGTCTACCTGGGCACCTCCCTTCTGATCTGGCTGAAGGGGGGGGATACTTTGCTTGTGAATCTCTCAAACCATAAAGGTTTGAGAGATAAGACTTATATCGTTTATTTTATTTTGTAGGCATTAAAAAAACATGAAGATAAAACGAAGTATTACTATCCCTTTAAGGGAACTCAAACTGAGGCCCTTACCCACACTGTCCTGCAAAAGGCCAGGACCATAGCAGATCAAATTCCTGAGACAGGTCGATGTTAGCACACCAAGATAGAAAGGTCGACCAGACAGTATGGTACATCTTGGGAGAAACAGGTTTGCGGGCACTGAACATAGTAGCCACCACACCAGAAGAAAAACCCCTTTCAGTATTGAGGATTCAACTTCCAAGCAGTCAAAGTTAGCTGATGGACATCCTCCTTTCCACAGGTAACCCTGTAGAAGAAGATCCGGACAGCAAGGGAGCCAGAATGGCTCCGCCAATGACAGATCCAGAAGCTCCAGAAACCAAGCTTGGCAAGGCCAGTACGGAGCAATCAGAACGACTGGACAGCATTGCAGCCGCAATTTTCGTTAACACCCTGTGCAATATCGGGAGGAGAAGAAAGATGTAGGCCAGAGGAAATAACCAAGGAATGGACATGGCATTCACCACCAGGGCTAGAGGGTCCCTCCACCAAGAGCAGAACCTCCCTTTTGTGTCTTGTCGCAATCAGGTCAATGTAAGGAAGACCCCACTTCTGAACAATGAGGGTGAGCACATCTGGGTGCAGCTCCCACTCTCAGCTGTCCAGTGTGTGTCGACTGAGGAAGTCCACCATGACGTTGTCTACCCCAGGAATGCGCACTGCGGATATGGCAGGAACGTGTTCTTCTGACCAGGACAAAATACCCTTGACCTCTAACCAAGCAGCGAGACTTCTTGTTCCACCCTGCTTGTTGATGTAAGCCACTGCAGTGGCGTTGTCGGACTGTACCCAGACTGGACAGTCTTCCAGCTGAGATGTCCAATGACGAAGGGCATGAAATATAGCCCGAAGCTCTAACACGATGGGAAGGAGAGATTCCTCCAGAGACCACCGACCCTGAGCACTTAGGCGACCGAGGACCGCTCCACAACCAGAGAGGCTGGCATCAAGTCACCGTGGTCCAGAAGGATACCAGGAATGACTTGCCCTTCAGCAGATTGGAGAGGTCGAGCCACCATGACAAACTCAGTTCCACATGAAGAGGGAGGGACACTGACATCTTCAGAAGGTCCAGCTGACTCTGGACATCTGGATCACAAACCTCCGGAGTTCCCTGGTGTGCACCATGGCAAACGGGACCGCTTCTATGGTGGAGATGTATTTCCCCACTAGAGAGGGCAGCTCCTTGGCTGGAACTGAATCTTCAGCCAGAACTGCAGAAACCCTGTGGGTGATCCGGTGAACTACCTGGTCCGTGAGAAACACCATGCTCTTCGAAGGGTTGAAGGGAAGGCCCAGGAAGATCAGACGATGGGATGGGACAAGATCTGACTTGTTCATGTTGATGATCCACCTGTGATGGGTGAGAGCGTGAATACATTGCTGAACCTGCTGATGAAGTTCCGCAGAGGGAGCTTTCAGAAGAAGGTGCGCTTGTATGGAGTAACCCTGATGCTGTCCCGGTGGAGGACACTAAGGCTCCCAGGACATGGTTGAAAACTTGGATCTGTAGTCAAACCAAAGGAAGAGCTGAAAACAAAGTGCCCTGTCGCAGGCAAATCTGAGATACTGTCGGGTCTCTGGATGAATGGCGATGTGTAAATAGGCGCCCTGAAGATCCAGAGATGCAAAGAATTCCCTGGCGACATAGCAGCACTGTCCGTAGACACTCCTGGTGATAATGGGTCCGGATCACAAAGGAATGGAGATCCTTCAAATCCAAAATGGGGTGACAACCACCATGCTTTTTGGAGACCACAAAGAGATTTGAGTAAAAACCCATACCTCTGTCCTGAACTGGAACCGGTTCTAGAACATTCTTGTCCAGAAGAGCCTGAATAGCGCCTTTGAACAGGCGGCGTTTCTCTGCGCCCTGTGGCATAAGAGAAGGAAAGAAGTGAAAGCGAGGAAGAGAGACAAAAGGGATCCTGTACCCTTCCGTCACCACCTGTAAAACCCACGGGTCTGCCACTGAATCCTCCCAGATGCTGTGGGAGTGATGCAGACGACCACCCACAGCAGAGTGGGGACCTGGGTTTGGCGAGTCATGCTGAAGAAGGCTTGGAAGCCTTGGCCTTGGAGGAGACCTTGGGCTTCCATTGCTGTTTGCGCTTGGAGGCGGCATGCAGAGCTGAGGGAACCGTCTGGTTTGTCGGAGGTGTCTCAGTCTAAAAGGAACGAAAACACAGATTGCGCTTAAGTAGCGTTTTCTTCCTGGGGACCAAGGGTAGAAGTGTACTCTTAACCCTTGTGGCCTCACTGACCAGATCTTTAAGATCTGGCCCAAACAACGAAGTACCTTGAAAAGATAAGGAGAGCAATGCTTTCTTGGAAGCAGTGTCAGCAGACCAGATCTTGAGCCAAACAGCCCGTCTGGCAACCACAGACATGGTGGAAACCCTTGCCACTAAACGGATGGCATCAAATAAGGCAGCAGAAACATAGTGCTGTGCCTCAGAAACGTTGGTAAGAAGGTGCAACATATCCGAAGTAGGAGCACCCTGACGGACAGCCAGGGTGAGCTGTTCAGTCCAGACCACAATGGCCCAGGTTCATCCATGTTACAGCAAATGCTGGACGCATGGCAGTACCAGCAGTGGCAAAAATGGACTTGCGGGAGCCCTCAAGTTTGTCAGTCCAGTACTTCAGAGCTGACACATCTGAAAATGGCAAGGTAGTAGGTTTACATAGCCAGGAGATAGGAGCATCCACTTTGGGAGGATGAACCCACTGAGCAAGCACTGCCTTGGAGAAGGGATAAAGCTTGGCAAATTTCTTGGGCACAGAAGGTTTCCTGTCCAGAGATTTTCACTCTTCAGACACAAGGTATATTTCAAAATGCATACCATTCCGTTAGCCTGTATTAAGTTTATCTTAGTGTCTGTACAATTATAAATAACAGTAGCAAATGGGCTCTTGATCTCCATCCAGCTGGTAGGACCAGATAATTTTCTATTTAAGATGGCGCCACCCCTTCCTTCACCAGTTTCTCTCTTAGCCAAGCTGCAACACATAAGATATAGGTTAAGGGTGGGTGTGCCGTGGAGATACATGGAAGAAAAGGAAATTTCTAATTAAATTTCACCTTTTCTTCCGTGTATCCATGGCACTGTTAACAAATGGGAATTTCCCAGGCAAATAACTGGGTGGGTAAAACGGATGTCACCACAATACATGGAGTCAATAAAGAATGGTATAGATAAACAATATTATTAATCCAAATCATAAAAATAAAAGGAAAGATACTTACTACCAGGTTTAGGAAGGAATAACTGCCTCCAGGACTTTCCTTCCGAATCTGTCTTCTGCAGAGGCTGTCACGTCCAGTTTATAGTGTATATATGTTGCTGTCTTACAAATCTCCTCTGATGAAGCAGTAGCTTTATATGCCCAGGATGTGGCCATAGCCCTGGCAAAGTGCCCCTTAATTTTTAAAGGGGATTCTTGTTTGGCTTCTGGAGTATGCAATTTTAATACAATGTGTAATCCATTGTGCAATTGATGCCTTGGATGCTGCTGAACCCTTGTATTTACCGTGGAAGTGGATGAACAAGGAGTCTGATTTTCTGAATTCTTTAGTTCTCTTGAGATATGTGTCTACCTATCGGACCAGGTCCAGGGAATGTAGTCGTATTTCCTTTGCTCCTTCAGGGTTGGAGCAAAAGGATGGGAGAATGATCTCTTCGTTTAAGTGGAAGTCTGATGACTTTGCTTCTGAAGTCAGGTGTCATGAACAACACAATTTTATCTAGATGGATGGATAAATATGGAGACTGGCATGAAAAGGCCTGTAGTTCATTGACTTTTTGCCGATGTGATGGCTGTTAAGAAAATGGTCTTCAATGTTAAATGTTTGACATGTATTTGATCCAAAGGTTCAAATAGCGGTGAGTCTGCTAATTGATTCAATACTAAATTGAGGTCCCAAGTGGGAACCACTTCTCTTATCCTGAGGAGAACTGTCTCGATAGCTCTGACAAAACATTTTATTAAAAGGTAGTCTGCTAGTTGTTGTACCAATATTACCGATAGGGCTGAAATCTGGACCTTTATGGATGCTGGTTTTAGCCCCATTTCAAACTATTTTTGAAGAAATAGTAAGATGACTGCAGTGGAGATATTGTCTTCTGGAGATCTGATGTTGATTGCACCATTGAATAAATGTCTTCCACACTTCTCTTGTATACTTTAGATGTAGAGGTTTTTCTTGCTGCCAACATAGTGTCGATAACTGAGTTGGATAGTCCTTTCTTAGTCCGATATATCTGCTCAGCCTCCAGGCTGTTAGTTGGAAAAACCCTGGATTGGGATGAGACAGTGGCCCCTGGAGTAGCAGATCCTGTGACTGGAAGAGTCAATTGCTTCTTGACAGACATTCTTACTACCGAGAACCACATTTGTCTCGGCCATCTTGGTGCTATTAAAATCAGTTCTGCTTTTTCTAATCTTGCTTTCCTCAGGACTTCCCTTAGAGGAATGGGGGAGGGGGGGGGGGGGGGGTACGCCAGCAAGAAATTCCAGGAATGTCTGAGCGCATCCTGTCCCATGGCCGCTGGGTCGTGCCATCGTGAGAAAAAGTTTCTGCTCTTGGTGTTGGTTGATGTTGCCATCAGGTTGATCTCTGGATGTTCCCATTGTCTGACAATTTTCTGAAAGGTTTCCAGATTCAGGCCCCATTCTCCTGGGTCTATTTGTGTCCTGCTCAAAAAGTCTGCTTTCGTGTTGTTGATTCCTGATATGCCAGAGGCTGTGATGGCTATTAGATTCCTTTCTGCCCAGTTCAGGATAGTAGCACTTTCCTTGTTTAATGTATTGCCCCTGGTGCCTCCTTGATTTCTGTTGTACATTACCGCAGTGTTGTTGTCCGATCAGACTTGTACTGCTTTGTTTCTTAATTCTGCCTGGAAAGGTTTTAGTGTGTTTGTTACTGCCCTTCTTTCCAACCTGTTTATGTGCAATTTCTGTTCCTCTCAGGACCAAGTACTCTGTATGGCTTGTTTCCCCAGATTCCTCCCCATCTGTTGTGAGCACTGTCCACAGAGGATCCTGCAGTGATTTTCCCTTTATTAGATTCTTTGTTTTTCTCCACCATGACAGCGGATTCCTGATGTTCTCTGGAATATATATTCTGTGTAGTGGGTTTTGTAATCATTGTTCCATTGTCTCAGGAATAGATTCTGCAGAGGCCTCATATGGAATCTTGCCCAGGGAGCCACTTGGGTAGCTGATGCCATACTCCCTAGGGCTTTCATTACTCCTTGGGCTGTATGGTCTTGCCTTGGTCTGTAGTCTGGCAACAGCCTTCTGAATGTTTTCTATTCTCTGGGTTGAGGGGGTGACTATTGATGTCCTGGTATCTATCGTCATTCCGAGGAAGGACATTGAGTTGAAATCCGACTTTGGTTGATTATCCAACCTAGATCTGTAAGATGTTGTGCTACCCCCTTGCTGTATTTAGTGTTGCCTGATGATACGAGGAAGCTTGGAGTAGAATGTCGTCTAGGTATGGAATGATAGCTATGTCTTCCTCTCTCAGTTCTTCTATTGCTGCTGCCAAGACCTTTGCGAACACCCTTGGCACAGTTGCTAGGCCGAAGGGTAGTACACTGAATTGATAATGATGTCCCAGGCTTACGGATCTTAAAAACTTGCGATTACTTATTCTGACAAGAATATGGTAATAAGCATCCTGTAAGTCTATTTTCATTAGATAACTGTTGGGGAGTCACGTTCTGATCAGTGAGCTGACAGTTTCCACTTTGAACTGCTTGTGCAATAGGAATTTGTTTACCCATTTCAGATCCAAGATGATTCTGTATTCCCCTGTAGGTTTCGGAACAGCAAAGAGGATTGAATATATCCCCTGCTTCTTCTTGGATGATGGGACTGGTTCTATGACTTTGTTTTATAACATTAGACTCAGTTCCCTGCAAAACAATTTCCTTCTTCTTGTTTGTAGGTAATCTGGATCTCTGAAATCTGTATAGTTTTGGGATCTTCTGAAATTCCAGCCGATATCCTGCCTCCAGTATCCGCTTGACCCATCTGTCTGATGTTGCCCAAACTTCCTTGAATAAATGCAGACAACCCCCAACCTGCACCTGGGGCAGGATATGCTGTATTTCAAAATTCTCTCTTAAAGTGGGTCTTTCTGGGGAAATCTTTTCTGAATCCCCCTTTTGTCTGGTTTGAGGAAGACTGTCTTTTGTTCTTGTGGTCTTGACTGGAAATGTCTGGAGTCCCTAAATGAGTAATTCCTGAATCAATAACCAGCAGATCTTGATGGTGATATTTTCATTCTCTTTTCCTGTGGAAGGAACGCACTTTTTCCTCCTGTGATTCTTTTAACCAGCACTTCTAGTTGTTTACCAAATAACTTCTCCCCAGTAAAGGATAATGACATAAGCTTACTCTTTGATGATCCATAGGTCCCCCATGGTCTTAAACAGAGAGCTCTCCTTGCAGATATGGATAGTGCAGATGATTTAGCTGCTACTCTTCAGGAATCCAAGAATGTGTTGCATACAAAATGGTTAGCTTCTTTAATTAATATTTCTTTAAGCAGTTTGGATCTGGAAACTAAAGATTCTATTTTTTCCTCTAAGCCTGTCAGCCAAATGAGCATTGTTCTTGCTACACATGCCAGAGCAGTCACCACCTTCATGTTTTGGCCAATTAAGGCATATTGCCTTTTCAGTGCTGATTCCATTTGTTTATCCATTGTGTCTTTCAAGGCTACTCCATCTTCCAATGGGATTGTGGTATGTTTAGCAATCCTGGAGACCGCTGCATCGACCTTAGATGGTGTGACCCAACTTGTGGCACCAGCTTCTTAAAACGGATACATTTTTGAGAATCTTTTGTTAGAAGAAGATTTTTTTCTGATCTATTCCATTCTGCTTGAATGATGCCAGAGATGGAGTGATGGACTGGAAAACATGGGTTCCCATGAATGCTGTATCTAGAATTCCTAATTCCTTTTGTTCTTCCACCAATCCCAAGGTTTTCCTGAGACTCTTAAGGAAGGGTTCAATTTTATCTGTACAAAAAGCCCGTGTCATCCTGAATTTCTCCCTTTTCTATTTCAGAAGAAAAGTCTGAATCCGCTTCCTGAAGACTAAAAGCATCCTCTGGATGAAAAGCACCCCCAGAGGATCCTTCTCCAGGGTCGTCCATTCTATGCCTTTTCTTAGGGATCACTGGCTCCTGCATTGCAGAAAAGGTTTCCTGCATTGAGGCTTTAATCCAGGCAATAAAGTCCTGGAATTTGTTAGGGATTTCATTGACAGTATTCTTCTTTACACATTCTTGGCATAAATTAGAGGGATCAGAGGGGTGCCCTTAGAGGAAGGCATACTGGCCCCTATGCACACTATCACAGATTATAGAAACCAACAACCTTTAAATCACATAGAACACTTACCTGGTGTCCATGCCGCTTGTTCTTTACACCGCGTGCATTTCAGCCTGGAACACACGTCGCTCTATACTTCCAGTTGGTCTGGTTGTTAGGTGTTAACACATACCAAACCTGATATAGTGATGGGATATTGAATTAATAAAGTAAGCCAGTGGGTATCTAGAACGCGTGCAAATCTCGTAACTAGGATGCCGCCGCTTCATAAAAAGGTATAGCAACATGTGTACAATAAACGGAGGAAGTTAAAACACACACAGAACTAGAGAGGCCCAAAAGGGAGAAAAAATAAAATAAATAAAAAGCGATTATATAGATCATCCAAATGATATACAATACTTAAAGGGCTAAACAGACCACAGTAATCAGAAAAAGTATCCCTTACACTATACAAAATCATCATACAAGAGACTCAAGATAAAATCACCAAAAATATTATATTGATATTACAGACAATATGAGCCATATAAACACATTTTTAGTGATGTCCAAAGATTATAATATGGACAGCCCCCAAACTAGGTCTGGGCATTCAGAATTCATCATCACCCATGTTTGAAAGTAGGCAGCCTTCTGATTGGCCATCTACTGTATTGTACAGAGTAGGCTTCCCAATTTGTTGCCTACGCTCTCATGTTAAGAGTTGTTAGGAAATGCATTGAGAAGGTAGGCAACCTTTTGATTGGTTATTTCTTGTCACTCCAATTCATACCGATTAGGAATTGGAGCAGAAAGACTGAATTAGCTAAAGGCTCCACAATGCCTAGTGTTCCTTTGTACCTCTGTTTACAACCAAACACTGTGCCCATTGTGTTATGTGTCCCTCTACCACCAACCCCATTGTACAAGTTGTTTACACTCCCATTGGGTATTGTATCTGACCTATTGTGTATTCTTACAGTTTCTATATAAATGTCCCTGTGTTTCCCAATAAACTGACTTAGACGTTTTGAACTAAGAAGCTTCCTGTTGCCTTAATTTCTGGATGGTTTAAAGGGTCCCATCTGACCCCCCCATTCATAGGAGCTGAGATTCACGAACACCAGCCTGGCTACCCGTTTTTAGCTGCATCCAGGAGGGAGAAACCCAGAACGACGGCCCAAGACATGGCATCTTGGGTTCCTGTTACACAAAGAGGGGGGAAGAGGAAGGAAAACCTAAACAGGAGGATAAATCATAACCACTGAAGAGGTTATTGGTCATAAGAATGGAACAAACAAACAAGTGAATGCAAAACCAATGCCACCACGTATAAAAAAAAAAAAAAAAAAAAAAAAAAAAATGCATGTAAATCTGTACACATACATGTACATACTATCCAAGAGTAAACATTCATCCATGTATAAAAAGACCAACATCGTGTTCAGAATTAATACCATTTGGTAACTAGATGTCCGAATATAGAATCTCCTTAACCCCAGACCGGTCCAATTTAACCTGTAAGGCAATCCATTCTCACCGAAACATTTTTTGGGATTGATTTAGTTTGGGGTTACACGCACTCCTGCTAGAATAAAGCATCGACCCATGGGAGTGAAAATTATAATATACATAGATACACACATCCTATCCTAAATATAATAAAATGCTACAATGTTTGTCAGAAGCAGTCATGCACAGTAGAGACTGCCTGAACGCTCCGGTGCTACAAATTCAGACCGGAGTCCTCTCTGAGCACCTTCCTGAGACCGCTTTGTGAGCGGAGAGTCTCTGGGCACCAGCCGAGGCTGCTGAGTGACACTGTGGCCCGTGTACACGGGCTTTTAAACTAGTATACTATAAAGGAGAAGTATGTCAGGTGACTGGCAAATTCTCCAGACGTGACACACACGCACGTCTCCACCTGCTCAGGAGGAGTTATGCCCCTCTCCACCATTCATATTGCTCCACAGATTCACAGGAGCCCAATGCTACTCCTGTGAAAATGTCTGCAGTAAGTAGCTGTTCCTGCAACTTTGTCTTCCTTCCACTACGAACCTCACAGCACATGCCACCAAGCACACCATATATAACTTCCCATTATGAGCGTACTCTCCCATTACACCATATATAACCTCCTGTTATGTGCTCTCATGGATACCAATTGTGCTTTCAAAGGGTTAACAATGCTTATCTGTAACTACCCACATAACCCAGCGCCATGCTCTTCCTCTCCCGGCTGCATCCGGCACCACAGCCGCTTCTTACCTGGCCAGTGCTCTCATGGTCTGCCGGACCCCCTCATTCAGGGGACAGCCGCGGACTAGTCTTGCAGTGCTTAGCAGAGGAGTGCAGCTGCGGGTGAGAAGCCACCTCCTCTCCTCATGGTCTCCTCCGGCCTCACCTATTCGCTGCTGGACAAGGGCCCAATGAACCCTCACACACAGGAACTGGGGAGAGAAGCAGGGACACAAGGCACACAAAGCTGGGAGAGCGTGATCGCCTGTGTATCCGATCAGGTATCCCTTGTAGTTTCCTGCAGATCGACAGGCCAGCAATGCTTATTTCTCTTTAACCACTTGAGTGCCAGAGAGTTAAGCAACACAATGCAAGCAGTATGTTCTTACCTCTCTGGTACTGAAAGGGTTAAAGGTCCGCTGATGACTGCACATAGGTGAAAACAGAGCAGACAAACCAGGATTATTAGGGAGATCCCATGCATTTCGGATCTGTATCCTTTCAAAATGTCGCCTTATTGAAAAGGCCCACATGAGAATTTTGGCAGCTGCAAAAGCGCGACATTCTCATGTTGCTGCCTTAAACTCACCTCCATAATAATGCATTTCATAACGTAAACCCACCTCCATAATAACTTACTTCCTTGCATACCTTAAACATTGAGTCAACCTGCAAGTGTCAACGGGAGGCTCTCCAGCTCCTCAAGGATGATAAATACGCTTATATATTTCTTCGACCCTTAACAGCTTGAAGTACTGTTAGTGATAATGTAAATCAATGGCACAGCTTTAACCCTTTGTGTGACATGCCGTCAGGGTTCACTTTGAAAATGCAGTCAGTGTAGTGAGAATCTTCCACAATCCCATTCCCACACAGTGTTAAAGTTGTGCCATTCATTTACATTCTCACTGTTTCAAACTACTAAGGGGTGCAGGAGGACCTATTGATGTAGAACTCCTACTTTGTTGCTCAGCTGAAAGCATTCCTACAATTTATGTTTCTCTTTGAAGGACATTCTGGTGCCTGCCAAAACACTCTGCAAATGCCTGGATTTTCAAAAGGTTAATTTAAAGAAAACTTTTAAAGGTCATCATTTCATCTAATTTTTATTCATCAACATAGTGTGAAAATGCCCTTCCGACCACCACAAAACTAAAGACCAGCCATTTCCCCCCAGGCCTGGATGTCCCATTACAAAAGGCAACCACTCCAGACCTCCAGATTCTGACAGTGCTTCACAAAATTGAAATATGGATGTGCTATGACCAATCGCAATATTCTTTCACCACATACCACCTCCAAATTTATGTTCACGTCTTTACTCACCTCTTTATATTCCCTTCTACAGACTATTATTAAACCCTTATATGTTGGAATGTATTGTGCATTGGAGACTTGTGGAGCAAAGACGTGTGTTATGGCCAAAGGATATTTTGTATGGTAGGCAAAAGTGGACTGGGCTGGGACTAAGTCAGTCAGACAAGGAAAAGTATCAAAAGTCCAGGCTCCTAAACTCTGGTGATATTCTAACACACTCTTACACACAATCTGATTCTTCAGTTATAAAATCTGTGCACGCACTAACACACGCACGCACACGCACTAACACGCACGCACGCACTAACACACACGCACGCACGCACTAACACACACGCACGCACTAACACGCACGCACGCACTAACACGCACGCACGCACTAACACACACGCACGCACTAACACACACGCACGCACTAACACACACGCACGCACTAACACACACGCACGCACTAACACACACGCACGCACTCACACACGCACGCACTAACACACGCACGCACTAACACACACACACACACGCGCACTAACACACACACACACGCACTAACACACACACACGCACTAACACACACACACACGCACTAACACACACCTACCAGCTACAGTGTTCATTAGACAAGAGTATCGGAGACTGTAAATGGTAGTTACTTTTATGATTTTTATGATTTTCTGATATTCTACTTTGTGAATTTTTTGAGCTCATATTTACAGTGATATCACTATTTGTGCTTAAGTACTTACTAGGGGGCATTGTTTGATTTTTATGTGCCAATAAATTTGTTATTTTTCTATATTTACATGTATGTATTGTTATCCTTGTTATTGAGAGTCAGTCTAGCGCTCTCCTGTTTTCTGTACGATAGTCAATTTTTCTTGTTGGCCTTGTGCACTACAGGCTATCAGGATAGAGCAAAAGACTTTACCTCTGTTTTTATATTTAGCATTGTTTTCATCTGTCCAGTTGAGAGAGATCACAGTGTTAAGTTAGCTCCTTTTACCAATATACATACAGGTGTTAAATAGTACAATCAAATGTGGAGAACAGAAGGATCAGAGGACCCTGCTCGTGAGAGCTCATTCTAGAGGAAGGAAGGCTGGACACAGAAGGAGTAAGTGCTGTTGGGTGTAAGTGCCTCCTGCCACATGAACTGCCAGTCAGTGGGTGGGAGTGAGAAGTGCTGTTGAGTGCAGTGGTCCGGGCAAGGGGTGAATCTTTGTGATAATGTTTATGGAGGCAGTTGATAGGCTTCCCCGAAGAGGTGAGTCTTCAGGGAGCGTCTGAAGATTTGAAGGCTGGGGGACAGTCTGATGGGGCAGGGGAGGGAATTCAAGAGCTGAGATGCAACACGGGAGAAGTCCTTTAGGCAGGAGTGGGAGGATGTAATAAGAGCGTGCTGCAGTGGTTGGTGTGATGGTAGTGTTCTTAACTGTGAGGATAATATCTGGTGTAAGGCTATTTGTAGATGGAGGGAAGAGAATTTGTTCAGTTTTGCCAAGGTTAAGTTTGAGTTGAAGGGAGGACATCCAGGAACACAGCAGACAGATACTCGGGACAGGAGGGAAGGGGAGAGGTTGGGTGGGGAAAGATATATTCGAGTGTCATCAGCATAGATGATGGTGAAACCCAAAAGGAGGTTATTAGTTTTCCAAGGGACACAGTGTTGATTGAGAAGAGCAAGGGTCCCAGTACTAAACCTTGAGGACCTCCAACAGACAGTGGGAGGTGTGGGGAAGTGGAGCCAGAGTAGGAAACACTGAAGGAGTGATTGCAGAGATAAGATGAAAACCAGGAGAGTGCAGTGTCAGAGACCTAGGGAGTGGAGGGCTTGGAGGAGGAGTGGGTGATCTGCTGTGTCAAAGGCGTCTGACAGGCCAACAGAATAAGTAGGGAGTAGTTTCCTTTTGACTCTTCTGAAAGCAAGTCATTGGCCGCTTTAGTGAGGGCAGTCTCAGTGAAGTGATGGGGGCAGAATGCAAATTGCAAGGGATCTAGCAGGTAGTGGATGCAGAGGAATTTAGTGAGCCAGTTATATGCTCAAGGACCTTGGAGTAGAGAAATTGGCCGGTAATTTGATAGCAAGTTTGGGTCCAGGGATGGTTTCTTTAGCGTGACAGTGATTAGTACATGTTTGAAAAAGAGGATGGGAATGTGCCAGTTAACAAAGAGGTTGAATAAGTGAGTAAGGATTGGAGTTCGTAGAGGGGAAGTTCTCGAGTGAGCAGAGATGGGATTGGGTCGAGAGGGCATGTGGATAGGTTTCAGTGAGTGAGGAGAAGGGAGATTTCATCCTCAGTGACGGATAGGAGGGAGCTTAGTGTGTATGCGGGAGAGGTGACAGGGCTATGCTGGCTGGGTGGGAGTGATGAAATGTCATGTCTGATGGATTCGATCTGGTCCTTGAAGTGGATAATGAGATCTTTTGGCAGAGAAGTTAGTGGAAGGTGTTTGTGCTGTTTGGTGTAGGAGAGATTTGAAGGTTGAAAAAAGGTGTTTCAGGTTAAAGCAAAGATTAGAAATTGGAGAGGATAACTATGACTGTTTGGCCAGGGAGAGGGCAGAGCTATATGAATGGAGAATTAATTTGTAGTGTATTAAGTCAGCTGTGGAGCGCAATTTCCTCCAGTGCCTTTCGGCAGTGAGTGAGCACCTTTGGAGGTTTTGTGTTTGTCTTGTGTGCCAGGGTTGTAGTGGGCTTGTGCGTGGGTGGTGTGGAGTTGCAGGTGCAGCTGTATCAAGGGCTGAAGTGAGAGTGCTGTTGTAGAGAGCAGTAGTTTGTCCTGGGCAAGTAAGTGTGAAGATGGGGTTGAGAAGAGGTTGCAGGCATGTGGAAAAAATTGTTGCAGATCAAGAGTATGCAGATTTCTCCGCATGTTCTTGATCATGGCGGGGGAGGGGGGTTGCGTAGTATGATGAGGTTACCGGTGAGGAAATGGTGGTCAGAGAGGGGAAAGGGGACATTAGAAAAGTGAGAGTGCGAGCAGAGGTTAGTGAAGATTAAGTCAAGGGAGTGACCATCACCGTGTGTGAAGTCACCTAGGATGAGAGTAGGGACATCAGAGGACATGAAGTGAGGGAGCCAGGAGGTGAAGTGATCAAGGAATTGTGCAGTGGGACCAGCTGGCCTGTATATGACAGCAACACGCAAGGGGAAGGGAGAGAAGAAGCGAAGTGTACGAGCTTCAAAAGGTAGGGAAGGAGAGAGAGGGAACAGTGGGGATTACCTGAAATGTATGGTTAGGGGACAACAGGATGCCTCCACCTCCTGTCTGTTGCCAGGCCTGGGTGTATGCGTAAATTGAAGGCCTCCATGTGAGTGCAGCAGTGGAGGCAGTGTCTGATGATGTGAGCCAAGTTTCTGTGATGGCCAGGAGGTTTAGGGAGTGAGAAATGAACAGCTGTTAGTTTGTTACATACAGAGCGGGAGTACCAGAGACCAAAACAAAAGGGTGGGGGAGGTGGTTAGGTGACGTGGTACGGTTATTAGATTGTGGATGTTGCGTGTGAGTGGGTTTTCCGGTACAGGAGAGAACAGAAGGGGGGCCTGAGTTAGGTGAGATGTCACATGCAGAGAGCAGGAAGAGAAGGGACAAACATAAGGTGGGAGAGATTTGAAGCAGTGGGGCTTTTTTGCAGGCGTAGAAGGAGATGGTGGCGATAGGGAGCAGAGAAGTGGTGAGGTTAGAATTGAGGGTGCAATGTGAATGGAGTGACTCTTAATGTGGACATAGGAGGAGGAGAGTCTTATACAAGTGAGAATGACGATGACAAAGGAAGGAGCTAAATTGGCCATAGTGGGGTTAATGAATGGGGCAGTACAGTTTGTGAACCAGGAGAGTACAGATGACTTGGCAATCAAGGGTCAATGCACTGAGCAGAGGGTATAGGTGCCAGAGACAGTGAGGAGAGTCAGTTGAACTGTGAAGTATTTGGTTAGGGTAGGAGTCAATGCAGGGTTAAATGAAGTAATCCACTGATGATCAAGAGAGGTAGCTGTTGTAATGGTTAATAGTGTTTGGAGAAGAAATCTGAGTCAAGGTTTTTTTTGTTTTTTTCCCCTCCATCAGAGGTTTAGTGGTTAACTGAGCAGTTTGTAAATTCAATCCTCCTGGTTTCTTGCATCAGGTGGTCAGCAGTTTTGATAGAAGATGCAAATGTCAGTGTTTGGTGAGAATGAATGTTTCTTCACTCTGAATTCAGCATGTTTACTTGCCTCTTGTCTTTCAGTGGTTACAGCAGCTGTCTCTCTCCTGTCCAACTCTCTTGCATAACTCTCAGTACTTCGATAAAAGGTGCCAACGGGCAACACCGTGCCCCTTTTGCTAGTGTGTATATTATAATTTTTATATAATAGACACACACACACACGACAATGCTGCTATGACAACATTTGTCATATTACTTGCTTTTGAAGATCGACTCACTGAATCTGAATAATTTCTCAGCTCAGCAGAGTTATAATGGCTTTTACATTTATTTACAAATAAAACTTAAAAGTACCAGATAACTAGCAGTTACTCATCTGGGTGACTATGTATTTGATATCCATTAAGAACCTGTTATTAAAAGTTTAGACATAATGTAAAGTGGGTGTTAACCATGACTGCCAGTCACATGACAGTTTACAACATGTATAAAGTCATGTGTTCTTACACATCAATGTGTAATAAAGTTGTTAAAACAGTGAGCTGATTCAAACAATTTTATTTTTGCCAATTTATGTGACGGACCTTATGATACTAATGGGGGTTTTTTTGGGTTTTTTTTTTTTTTACAGTGATTTAATTGTCCTATTGTATGTTTTTTCCTCATTTGGACATTTTATGACCTTATGTTAAAGAAAAAAGGAAAAATGTTAAAAATAAGGTGACCCTGTGTGTCACAGTCCCTTTATCCCCCTGACTTAATCTTATCTCCATCCATTAATTCATCTCCGCCATCTCCTTCCCTCATTTCCTTTCAAGTCATCTTGTCATGTCATCGCCCATCTCTCCCATCTCACAATGTGGTAGTTATTTGCATATCATCTTTTGCTTCTTCACTATACCTGATAGTGAAATGTTCCATTTTGCAGGTGACAGGTTTAAATTGGGAGCCTGCCTCCATACTGATAACACAAGTCATTTTCAGGTCCTGTTAGGGCCTTCTATCACTGAGGATACACAAACAGGATGTCTGAGCATTCACAGGAGGTCCTGAATGGACCTGAAAATTACACACGTTTCAGTAGTAAAAGGGTCGCCTGCCACACTGAATTTCTACAAAGCTGCCTATTGGAGCCTTATAATGATAAGAAGGCCCAGGGAGGAAGAAAGATGTACTTGTCTACTCACTGGACTGGGTCTTTCACTGATCCAACAGGTATCCTTTCTTTCTTTCTATAGGGTGACAATGATTATAAGGCAATGTTTTTTTTCCCCCATGCTAAAAGTTCATTGGGTGGGGGTTTACACACTGCCTTATATTCAAGTTTTGCACTATCCGATTTGTAAATGGACAACATTTTATGTAGAGGATTGCTTATTGTTATTTTATATTGGGTCGAATTTGTTTTTAAAGCTTTTTAAATGTTTATGGGTTAAGGATGGTATTTTTATTCAAGATGTTTTTGAGGTGGACAAGTAAAGCCTTCCTTTTTCTGTTCCAAAGGCAGTTTGCTGGAAGTTTGAATTTCTTATGTAGCTCTGAACTGGTGTTCCCATTTTGTTAGTTTACATGTTGTGCAGCAGGGGTTTGTTTGTTTCTAATGTCAGACACATGCCGTAGCTTTCTTATCCTGAATTTTCTCTCTGTTTTCCCCACATACTTTCACAATCAGGTGATCAGTAGATAAATGTGAGGGGACGGTTCTGCACTAAAGAGTAGAAAAGTTTGCCATTGGGAGAGATTCTCCAAATCCTAAGGCATATTATACTAACAATGAGGGACAGCGTTGCCAGTCATATTATAACCGTTGGGCATACATGTCTGAAATGGAGAGGGGGATGGGGAATGGTCTGAATCAATACGCGGCTTTATATACATAAAACATCTGCATCCAGTGAACCAAAAGCACAGTGTTAACCCTTGGTGTAGCACATTCCTGATACTCCAAGGATTAGAATAGACATATTACATGCAGAGTGGTGGTTTGTGCCATTTACTTCATGAAAAATGTATATGTAAAGTCGTATTTTAAAACTGCCACAGGATGTGTTCAATGCATTGATTTGCAATGCTTTGTATACTCCTGTAGCAATCAAAGGGTTAACATTTGGATATGTCTGTTTGAAAAAAAAAAAATAAATACATTAAAAAATGAATGCATACATAACTGATATATAGGCTGGCAATCCATCCCATAAGCTGGGGCATGGTGGTGCAGTGGAGGCAGAAGAGGCAGGCAGTTGAAGCACTGCAATAAGAGAAGGAAGTGAGGGTGTGTGTGTGTGTGTGTGTGTGTGTGTGTGTGTGTGTGTGTGTGGGTGGTGGGTGGTGGGTGGTGGAATCAGAAGCAGGTGAGGGCATTGTGCGAGTGTATACATGTCGGTCATGTTTGGGGTTTTTTCCCCCCTCTTTTTCCTCGACAGATGTTGAGGGCAGGGCAATGCCTTGCAAGTCCAGGACAGGCAGTATGAAGGAGATTTGAATATATCCTTATTGCTGGCCTTGGGTGTAACACAGGTTTCTTCTCTCTATATATTTTATATATACACATACACAGACAGATACATGTATATATGTATGCATGCACGCACACAATAACAAAAGTCTGTATATTCTTATTACAATTGCAGATTTTGTTGACCTAAAGGCTGAAGTCTAGCAAATCATGTTCGATCTGTTTTCACCTTTAATGAGATCTGGAAATCAACAATATTTAAGTGAAAACCAAATGCATGTTGTCTCGGAAAAATTAACACGTGCACACATTTTAAAATGGGCCTTTGTCAGGAAAGAAAAATAAATTCCAAATCATATACAAAGATAATCTGCCTTCATCTGACATCAACTGGAGTGATTCTGATTAACCTTAAATAAGATCAGCTGTCCCTGTACAATTTCCTTAAAAAAGTCTCCGTTGCCACCTTCAGAGATAGCATTGGTCCACAAAGCACTATTAACCAATCAAAGCCATTTTACTGATGATGGAATTACATATCATAGAACACTGAAGGTGATCATTAAAAAGTAAAGGAAATATGGCATCACCAGAAACACTGCAAAGATTAGGACATCCCTTCAAAATTGAGGACTGGGTAAGAGCTTATTAGAAAGGCTATCAAAAGATCAACTGCAACATTAACCCCTTAACCAACAATGCAGGACATGGCAGGATGATCACAGAATTCCTTCCGTTGAGGACAGATGGCTGCCCTGGTAAATAATGGGTAAATGATCACAGTGAGCCTCAGGTAGTGTAAAAAGCAGTTTTCAACAACACATTAAAGGAGCTGCAAGATTTTATTACCATAACTGGCCACACCCACATATCACAACTACATTGTGTATTCTCCAAGTCAGAGTTATGAGGCAAGGTGGCAAAACAGAAGACATTTCTTCCCAAAACATCCACAGATGCAAATACCTACTCTCAGTCATGATGGTGTAAGTGTTATGCCATGGGGCTACTTCCTTCAGCGAAAACAGGGGCACTGGTCAGTATAGAGGGGAAAATGCATAGCTCCAAATTAAAATATATTTTAGCATAAAACCTGTTGTCCTCCACCAGAAAGCTGAAGTCAAAGAAGTATGGCTTGTCCCTTTAGAAAATCTGCAGGCTGACCTAAAGAAAACTGTATAGAGGAGATCCCTTCCCTCCTGCAAACAAGAGCCATTTCCATATATGCTAGGTTGATACAGACCTAGCCAAAGAGACTTACTGCTGTAATCAAGGCATACAAAAGTATGCAGCCAAGACACTGAATTTCTTTTTAATTATTCTGAGAAGGGATGTAATACTTTTCCACTTTAATATTGTTGCTTACAAGCTCTTATTCAGGTTGGATGGTCAGGAGAAAGAAAGAAGAAGAAGAGAAAAAAAAAAAAAAAAAAAAAAATCAAAATAATGATCACTGGAAAGAGTTGCCTGGTGGTAGAGATTCTGACTGGAGTGGCTTGGGGGGGTCAAATTGCCCTGGATATAAATTATATCCCCAAAGTATGGCATTACCACAAGTGCCAGCCCTGGAATATATCAGGAAGCGCCACAAATCTGCAAGAATATAAAAACGTGTCAACACAATAGTATTCTCACATATAGTCCATTTAGAGACTATGGCAGAAATTGTCCAACAGTGATTCTCAGAGTCCTACGCAGCTGAATTTAGGGTAGGGATTCCCAATGATAGTACTATACATAAAGAAAAAAAGAAAAAAAAAAAGACTCCTCTAAGTGTAGTATTCTCCAAATTACTTTTCCTTCACCTTCACCACGTGCTCAAATTAGGTACTCACTTTTTTTGAGAGGTTATAGACTCTCAGTAATGTCAGCGTTCCTGGTTTAAACCACAGGTAGGTTTACACCACTCTGCTCTCCTAGGTTCTTTTTTTTTTTTTTTTTTTTTTTTTTATATTCCCTTCTGGCTATTACAGCACCACCTCCTTAATCAGCATAGATCTCCTCCACTGAATACTCTAAGCCTCTATAGCAGCTTAGTGTGTATAATTTTAAAACTCTAAAATAGAGCCTTGAAGGTACCAAAGCACGGGTAATATGGTTTTAAAGATATTTATTCTCAATTACCAACAATAAAGATTAAAATATAAAATAAAAAAAGTTTAGCAATGCTAATACAACAATAAAATAAAATCAGAAAAACGTTCAACGTGTTTTATAAGTCCTGCTTACTTTTTCAAGATCTTTGTCAGAAACTCTAATAGCCAGAAGGAGAATTAAAAAAAAAAAAAAAAAAAAAAAAAAAAAGGAAGAACGCTGACATTACAGAGAATAATAATAATAATCCTTTATTTATATAAAGGATTATTATTATTCTCTGTAATGTCAGAGAAGCAGTCTATAACCTCTCAAAAAAAGGGAGTACCCAATTTGAGCACGTGATGAAGGAAAAAGAATTTGGAGAATACTACACTTAGGAGACTACTTGCGCTGTTTTCTATTTTTTTCTTTTCAAAATCCCCTGGACACTCCCTCTAAAAATGTAAAATCACAGCAGACTTGCCTAGGGCCTGTGATTTACAGGGACACTTCAAGGATTTCACAGTTTAGCTCTTCCTACCATATTTCAGTTGTGTCTCCCTTTCACCGCTCTGCCTCTTGTTCTAACCTTCCTACCCTCCCTCTCACCAATTCACCCGTTTGCCTCTTATTCCCATTCAACCCTCTTATGCTGTTCCGCCTACTTTCTCTTTTGCCACTCTGCCTCCTCTCTTAACCCCTCCAACCAATCCCCTTCCAGGGTCATCTCAAGCCAGCCCCACCCACTCTCCATATACTCTTCTTACCATGTACTACAGTCTACACCACTTTGTCACTCCCTCACTTATAAATTAGCAAACAGTTCGCATCAACACAAAAGCCTGAGAACAACAACTCCCAGCCTACCCACGCCTCCTTTAAAGTGATGTGCTCACAGGGTACAAAGCTCAAACTGCCAGTGTCGTCTCAATTGATCACCCAGAGCTATAACACTGGGAGCTCAATGTCTGGGGGGGCCCTCAGGAAGTCTTTTATTAAAAATGGACAGCTCACATTGGAGGTGTAGCCTCCAAAGTTTTACAAATAAAAATCAAAATAATATCAAATACTAATGATGAAAAATAAATAAAATCCCAGCCTTGTCCATGGCAGCTATATTGATACCCTCACCAGCCTTGTCCCCTTGCTCACTGATAGCCAGTTCCCCCATACAGCTTTGTTCCCTATACAAAGCCAAAAGATACACACACGGCCCTGCTGAGACAGTGGAGTGAGTGTGGGAGTGAAAAGGTTAACATGAGACCCCTAGTTCCCTGTTACTATTCCTAGCAACCACCAAATTAACCCTTGAAATCCCTCATGAACTATCACCCCAGTACTACAATTTGCTGCCACCGCCAAGACTTTATATCTGGGCGTCTTAGGTTACCCCCAAACACAACAGAATTGCGGTATAAAATTGCCTTAATAATCAGACATAGAATTAAATCTTTAGTAACATGCTCTACCTGAGCTTCCTTCAGAGTAGTGAGTTCATATTAAAGAACAGAGATAAGAGGCGATTAATTGAACATTTAAATCTGAAGAAAGAAAAAAAAAAAAAAAAAAAAGCTTCATGGTGCTGGGTACAAAAATACAGAAATAAAGGACCGAAAAAGATTACACATTGGCAAAACAGTTCATAAAATAAAAAGGGGAGAAACACAATACATCCCTACATACTATTACTGATATATAGGAGCCTTTGTGGGAACTTCAGATGGTAAGAATTGTTACAAAGAAACACCAACCTTTTTTGATCCAAATCACATATTAAATAGAGTCCACAGTTGCTTCTAAAGAGGCCAGACTCCCTGGGGGTTACCTGGGAGGATCAGAGGGTTGGCCTGACAGTTTATAGCCCACTCAATCAGACCTGTCAGGGATGTTACTGCAGAGTTCTACCTGAAAAGTCACAAGGCTTCCCACCTCTATAATGTTATAATATTAACTCATAGCAGGAACACTTTTCCCTGGCATGTTTGGTACCCACCAAAAGGGTAAAACCTGGACATTAAGTATATAGTTGTACTGAACCTTTTTACACTATACATACACATGTTCTCCCTATTTCATATAATGTGGCTGTCCCCTAGATAACACCATCACAGCAGATGTTCTAATACATTTTATGACACCCTATGTCCTGCTCTGGCGATATCATCTGCTCAGTTTATGGCCTATGACTGGGGCACTTTGAATGACATACACATACAAAAATAAACAAATTATACATACCAGAGGCCTGCAAAAGGCCAATTCATGCCTTGGTATGACAACTGCCTGTCCCCCTAGATAGTCCCCTTGCATCTCATAGTTCTAGATCCACCATACATACTTTATGACCCCCCCCTTCCCCAGCCTGGTTCTGCTGGTAGTCACAGAAACCCACATACTGTCTGACCCTGCCCTGGTTTCACTGGTAGCCACAGAACTACACTTTTATTCTGTCTCACAGTTCAGTATTTATCCACTGGTAGTGACAGACACACAGTTTTCCTCCGATGAAGGGTCTGGCCTTTAAATTTTTGGTCTGGCTCCTAGCATCAAACCAAATTTGTTTAGCCCTGATTTAGGAGCCTATTCAGCATTCCTGATTCTGAACCAAAGAGAACAGCAAGCCACCACATAAATAGCAGAGCATTTAGCCTCCATCTTAATAATGTCTAAAGCCTCCTCGCCAGTATACACTATGGCACCCTGAAGCAGACAAACATGAGAACCTGTTCCTTAGGTAAGTCACCCTGGATAATGTGTAGGATCTGACAGTCTGACTTCCATCTCCTGGAAGCCCAAAGCAATGCAGAGGCACACACAACTAAACATCCCCTAGGCCAGGGGGAAAAAAAAATCCCCTTACCAGATTTTTTTTTTAAACCTTTTGACTGCCTGAGGTGTACACTTGCACCTCTTTGGCACTCAAAGGGTTAAACTATGGAATCTCAAAATACAGCTGCTCTTTAAACAGGTAAAGACGCAAGCTTCGAAAGCTCTGAATCCACTGCTGAGGTAACAGACCAGAGGTCAACCCTATTCAGAGGAGCTATTCTTGTAGCATGCCCTGCCTTCTTAAAAGGAAACCCCTCTAGACTCATGGTCACTGCACACCTCGAGGACGTACAAGAAATTTATTTTGTTTTGATTTTTTTTTTTTCCTCCTATTATCCCAGACTGTATTTCACCGTTACATACTCCCATTTCATAGAGTAGGGGGCTGATTCTCCTTCAGAGACAAGTTCATGGGGTTTTGCCAACCCAATTACTGTGGAATTCTACAATGATGGACCCATTCCAAACAAAAATGGATTACATATTGTGTGTAGTATTTTCCGTGTAGTATTACTATAAGGTCACCGTGGCAGTTAATGTTGGGGGAAAAGCAGTGCATTTGCCTGTTGGTCCCAAAAACTTGCATCTCACACACTGAGGCATTTGGTTACTAGCACAGAATGCAAACGTAGAATATGAACGAAATGGCTTTGATGTTGGGCTATTTTCTTCATTCAGTACGTATTTGTATGTACTTCTCCATTTATTCAAGAATAAAGGTCAGTGCTTAAAGGGATAGTAACCCCCCCCCCCCCCCCCCCCAGAAAACTTGAAGCCAAAAGCTAGTAATAAGCACAACATACCTAACTCCCTTGTTCCCATCTGTCAAACCGTTATGGTTTGAGAGATGTAAGAAAAGAAGGACCTCCGCTCCCTCCTCTTTCTGCCTGACGAGCTGTAAAGCTGTCAGGGGCAGAATCCGGTCGACCGACTTCAGGAGAGCTGCCATCTCGATATCTCGGTATAATTACTTCATCGGTATGGTCTACAACATGTGCTTGCAAGCCAGGCACACGTTTTAGACCATACCAATGAAGTAATTATACCGAGATAGAGATGACAGCGCTCGTGCAGAGCCGCCGTCTGGTCACGGAAGCAGTATCTCATGACGTCTGCTATACAGTGGACGCATGAAAAGGGGGAGGGAGCAGAGGTCTCTTTTCTTACATCTCTCAAACCATAACGGTTTGAGAGATGGGAATAAAGGAGTTAGGTACAATAAAGGTATGGAATTCACTGCCTGAGGAGGTGGTGTTATCGAATACATTAGATGCCTTTAAAAAGGGCCTGGATACTTATTTAAAAGAGCATAACATAGAGGGCTATGTACGTTAGTATTGGGATTAATATTTACTTAGGGCTTGTTGATCCAAGGAGAAATCTGATTACTATTTGGAATCAAGAAGGAATTCCCCCCCTCCCATTCATGGCAGAATTTGAAATTGCTATATTGAGGGGGTTTTTTGCCTTCTGTTGGATCAATGATTGTAAACAGGAATAAGAAAAGGGTTGCACTAGATGGACGCAAGTCTTTTTTCAACCTATGTTACTATGTATGTATGTTGCGCTTATTATTAGCTTTTGGCTTCAGGTTTTCTGGGGGGGGGGGGGGGGTTACTATCCCTTTAAGCCATTACTGACTATGCCTATTACATTTTAGTATTTTACCATTAGCTCTACTGAGCTGACTATACTATTAGCCCTACCTGTTCTCTCTCTAATGGCTCATTATATCTTGTTACAGGAGAAATCCGAGACTCTGTTATGGGTGGAGTTGTTCCATTCCCGCAGGAAGCAAGATGGTGACGAGCTTCTTTGCTTATACACAGCACACTTCTCTTCAGCATAAAATTTCTCTTCTGCATACAACCGAACAGCATGTCCACACTCTGAATATATCTTCCAACTTAGTGAACTTTATTGAAGTACTGATTTTGGTCATCAGGACATGCAAAGAGACGATTAAAGGCTTGGCAGAACTGATTTCCAACTTACCTGTGTCCCTGTTATAGAAAGTGAGTGAGGGAACTCCCCTTCTGTTCTGTATTATTGCAGCGTGTGCGTGCACATGTATATAAACAAGTGTCTCTAAGTAATTAGTCAAGAAACTGAAGCCAATTCTTACCTTTCACTCCTGTACTAGACTTAGAATTTACACTAAACTAATGAACAGCTATAAACACTACCATGAAGAGTGACTGAAATCTTACATGGGGGGGGGGGGGGGGGGAGAGCTTTAAAGAAGTTAGAGTGGGATGAAAGAGTGCCTCTCAATAGCACAGACAGACCAAATAGTGTCGTCTTCAACACACACACACACACACACACACACACACACACACTATCATTTTATAAAATATCATTAGAAATTGTTGAGGTATTTATGAAAATATTACTGATGGGGTATTTGTTACCAAAAAAAAGTGAAAACCTGTGTGATAGTGTCCTACAGGTTCTTGCCACAAGGGAGGGATATAGCACACTTGTTTAGTCTATTGCCTACTAGTACTCTCATATTCCTGTCTAAAAGATTCTCCAAGTAGTTCGCAAAGTAAAATGTTTATTTTAAACCATAATTTTATCTGTATTAACCCCTTAGGGACCAACAAGTGCAGCTGGCACTGAAGGACCACAGATCTTTTGTGCCATTATATTAGGTGCTTCCCAAGCGGCAAATATACTAGTGGCAGAGGGAGGGCCAAAAGAATAGTAGCAGAAGAGTAAAACCACCAGTCCTCAAAAGTGGCAGCACTGAGGGAGAGCAGGGCTGACACTATATACCACTGTTGGACCGCTGCTAAGACAACTGATTAAGGTTTATGAATAATATAGTAATAATGGAATAAATAGGATGTTGATGTGCATGGAAATATCCAACTGCTGTTTGGAGTCAGGGAAGAAATTGTTGTGGGCTTAACTGAAAACTGCTTTAACCCCTTAAGGACCAGCCCCATGGGCATTTTTTTTTTCCTTCTTATCGAAATCAGAGGTCCCTGAACGGCATGCAACCGCACAGGGCCATCTGGATTCCATGACGTACATGTATATCATGGGACCTTTAGGCACATTCACCCCCATAAACAAGGGCATACATGTATGTCCTTGTTTGTTAAGATGTTAAAGCTTTTTTTTCCCCCTTACTCTATCCCAATAGGGTTGATATGGGAAATGGGTACATGTGTCATCTGTAAACCATTTTTATTGTCACCATTTTTTTTTTTTTTTTCTAATAAATGGTTTCTTTTTAAGTTCAGAAAATGAATTGCTTATTGTCACAAGCGAAGGCTATAGGCCCTGCTGAGACAGTGGGGAGTGTGTGGGAGTGAAAGGGTTAACAATACGAGACCCCTGGTTACCTGTAACTATTCCTAGCAACCACCACATTAACCCCTGAAATCCCTCCTGTACTATCTCCCTAGTATTACAATCTGCTGCCACCACCAAGACTTTATATCTGGGCATCATAGGTTACCCCAAACACAACAGAATTACAGTATAAAATCCCCTTAATCAAACATTTAGACTTAACCCTTTAGTAGCGTGTTCTAACTGAGCTTCCTTCAGAGTAGTGAGTTTATGTTAGAGAACAGAGACAAGAGCTGATTAATTGAACATTTAATCTGAAAAAGGCTTCACAGTGCTGGTTACCAAAATACAGAAATAAAGGACATACACAAATAAAGGTTACACATAAGCAAAACAGTCCATAAAATAAAATGGGAGAAACACAAGAAATCCTTAAATACAATTACAGGTATTTTAAGAGTCCTTGGGAACTTCAGATGGTATATCCCCCTTTAGTTGTTACAAAGAAATTCCCTGTTTTATCCAAAAAACACATATTAAATAGTTTCCAGAGTTCCTTCTAAGAGTCCAACCCTCTTCAGTTGTTACCTGGGAGGGTTCAATATAGTTTATGACACTCTGTTCTGCTCTGGCGATGCTCATTCAGCTTCTGGTGATGTTATCTACTTAGCTAATTTTATGGCCTAGGACTGGTACACTTTGAATAACAAACAAATGATACATACCACGGCCCTGCAAGGCCCAGCTCATGCCTTGGCATGACACTTATGTCATGCCATATAAAATTTGCGAACACTTCACACATATTGCTATATACCCGTTTTATTCTATTTATTTTGTCGATAGGTACAGGATGGCACAAAAATGAGTGTTTCTTTGAATTGTACACATATAGTTGTGATTTATACACCATTTCTTGCTTAACCAAGTAGCCAAAAAAATGCCCTACAGAAATTAGGGCTAAAAAATGAATTTTGTTTATATAATAGCCAAACAATGGTAAAGCAAGAAACATTTGCAAGTGGGAAACATAAAGCAAAATAAATGTGGGTCTCATAATCTGCAGCCAATTTTGTCCTCTTAGTAGTGGAGGTTTTCTTGTGTCCAGTCAGCATCAGAGTCATGGGAATGGGACTTTTTATTTATTTTGCCATACATGTCAGAATGCCTCTGCTTCATTAATGCAGATGTACCAAGGTGGGATCCCTAATTTCCCCTTTTTACTGTGCATTCACACAGGGTGCATAAAACATTTGTAGTTTCCTGCACGTTCCAGACCCCAGGGAGAAATATTCCCACACCCAGGACTTAAGTGATGGGCTCTACAGCACATTTTTCAGACACACTAACTCCGAGTCTGACCCAGCACACAATTATATTTTGTCTTTGACTCTCTTATTCTCCTACTCAATCTCTGCAGCTGCTGTCACAAGTCCCACCAACATATCTTCAGGTCCCATCACAGGAACCTGCCCCTCTTCTTACCCACTGACAGGAACCTGGCCCTCTTCCTCCTGACCACTAACAGGATCATGCCCCTCTCCTTGCCCCCTCACAGATTTTTGGCTTTTATAGTGTAAGTTGGTGGGAAATTAGGGGGTGTTTTGCCATGAGGAGGGAAAGTCCCACCTCAGAAGTCAATGGTACAGAGGGGAAGGGAAATTTTAAACGGATAGTAATGTCAGGAAAAAAAAAAAAAAAAAAGAAGTATTAACTAAATGGTAGATACAATTAAAAGAGTACTTGAACTTATCTCTCAAACCGTTATGGTTTGAGAGATATAGGAAAATAAAGTTCTCTGCTCCCTCCCCTTTCTGCTTGACGAGCTGTAAAGCTGTCAGAAGCAGATTCTGGTTCCTGGATCAAACAGCGGATCTTCAGCAGCGCCGACATAGCGATACCTAAAAATAAATACTTCATTGGAGCGGTCTACAACATGGGCCTGGTTTGCAAGCACACATTGTAGACCATTCCGATGAAGTATTTATCTTTAGATATTGTTATATCAGCTCTGCTGAAGAGCCGCATCTGGTCAAGTGACCAGAATCTGCTTCTGACAGTTTTACAGCTCGTCAAGCAGAAAGGGAGAGAGCAGAGAACGTTATTTTCCTATATCTCTCAAACCATAACGGTTTGAGAGATACGAATAAGTGCAAGTACTCTTAATTGCATCTACCATTTAGTTAATACTTTTTTCCTGACATTACTAGTAAATTGCATGAAATTTCCAACTGAAACAAGAGATACAGGTAAATTTGCTGGCAGGAAAAACACAAGCCTTCACCCATGCCTACTTACATACCATTTACACAAAAATATCAACAACTTTGTTAGGGCTCTTACTAAAGGTACATTTGTTACCTAAAGTATTACATTTTCTTTCACTTAAATTGTGAAACACAAAAGCACTAGGACACATTAATGCTAATCAACATTTCTATATAAAGATAACCCCCAACCCCTCCTAATAAGCCATCCACTTATCTTAATTGCTTTGCAATGCATTGGACACCCCTGAAACATGCACATAATATGCAACAAATCCACCCATGTACCTTAAACCCCACCCCACAGCCTTGTTCCAGAGTCCAGTGGCAGTCCCATTCCACAACCCTGACCCCATTGCCCTCTGGAATACACAGATACCCTGTATATACTGCCTGACCCCCCACATACACACACCGACTTTTAATGCTGCCAACTGGTAGGCATACACAGTCTGAACCCCTCCACCCTGGTTCCACTGGCAGTCAATGGTCCGCACATACATTGGTTGACCCCCTAGGCTGTTTTAACTGGTAGCCATAGAATCTCACATACACAGTTTGCTTCCCGATCCTAGCTCCACTGGTAGCCATGCTTCCGGCAGCTAATATATTATATCAACTATACCAGGAAGGTACCATTTTTCCCCATGGTGTTGAACCATTTAAGTATCTGAGGTGACTGGTATGTGTTAAAAAAAAAAAAAAAAAAAAAAAAAAAAAGGGGGCACTTTATTTTAAGATTGAGGCATTATAATGAAACAAATGGTCTTTCAACCCCTAGGTTAGTGTGCATATGTCCTCTCATTAGAAGCTGTTAGTGGTCTACATCCCAAGATCAGATTGCTGTATGTACCATTTCTTCATTTCTCTAGTTATTATAATGATTTTAGGACAAGCGAGTCAGTTGAAAAATTTAGGACAAATTATTGATTTCAGTTTTGTGCTTCAAGCACCCCCTGCAAATTATACTAACAGGGTGTAATTTTTCTAGAATAATTAGTTACCACAAGGTCCTCACAGAGCGTCACCACTGGCTTATATGAAAAGGTTCTGACAGGGCATTGCTGGGAGTGGGTGGCAAATGCAAACATGCCACCCCCTGTGAAGATCTCAGAGAGGGCTCCAGAGGGTATGAGGGTAAGCTGAAAGTGGCTTGTGATGGCAGCAGAAATATTGTTTTCCTTGCGTATAACCCCCCCCCCACTTCAAAATAAGGTGAAGAGGGGCAAAATTGTGCTCATTATAAGCAAGATTTTATGGTATATTTGTGCTTCTGGCACCCCCTATGGCATGGATTGATAAATTAGGTTTGACACTAGTAGCCAGGCCAGAAACTTACAAGCGAGATCCTGCATCAGAGGAAAACCTTCCCATAGGGCCAAATGGAACAAGGCAGAAGCAGACGTGTGTGCATGTTTTTCTTTGGCTACCAATGACTACCAAATAATTGAAAGCTTCACAATCTTCAAATACTTTTTAGATATAGTTTGTGTTATTTTAGTAAAATTATTTACTTTTTTTGTAATCTGACCCCATAGCTTGTCGCACTATGCAAACTTTACTTCATGTGAGTCAGCATGCAAGCTCATTTATCTTATTTAATAAGATAAAGGATATATGATTTTCTTTGTGTGACCACAAAGTTATCTATGCGCATTATACCAAAATAGATTAATAGCAAAATTGCTGAAAATGTGTCTGGCATACAGGGTCTTAAAAATAAATGGCCAAGGCCCCTAGCCCTAAAAGGAGTTAAAGGGGTAGTAATACTTAAATATTCTAATCCCCATATTGTAGGCATGTTAAAAAGAATTGTCTCCAGTGTCAGCTCTCAAACCTTTATGGTTTGAGAGATAAACGCCAGCAAAGTTCCCCCCTCCCTCCCCTTTCCCTGAAGTCAGCATTGTACTGACTCCAGGGATATCCGGTCTTACATGCATCAGGCGGCTCTGCAGTAGAGCCGAGAGAGTTAGTAAAATAATAATTTTTTACTAATGAGTTCTTGGCTGCAGAGCCACCTGACTGTCATACAACAGGTTTCCCCTGAAGTCAGCTACAACGCTGACTTCAGGGAAGGGGGAGGGAGAGGGGAACTTTATTGTTTGAGAGAGAACCTCCTGCAAAGGTTTGAGAGAGGACACTGGGAACATGCCTACAATATGGGGGATTAGTAATATTTAAGTATTACTATCCCTTTAATACTGTCCACCAACATATACCATTATGAAAACATACCTACCCGGGTGATTAGGAAGGCTGGAATTAATATATACTTGGATTTACAAAATGTACTTGTATAAATATGTAACTTTTTACTATAAAAGTTCTCCAGGACAAACGTGAAGGCAAGAGAAATCTCAATATACTCTTCCTGGCAAAAGATTTTCTAAATAAAATAGTACATATACCAGGCCAGTTCCCATGGCAACCAATGCGGTATTCACTAACACTGATAAGTCTCTGAGCAAGTAATTTGAATGCCTCCTGAGTGCTGATTAATGTCCAGTCAGTTTACAGGATATAGCAATACTACACAGAGACAAATGTGTGAGAGAATACCAGGCTAATTGCTATGGCAACCAAACAATCATGTGGGTCAGCCCCTTTACTTGGAGAACACACTTATGTTAGTGAAAGTGGTGGGAGGGATACTAAGTTCTAAATAACAGACTACTGATCACAAAAGCTTAACTTGCATCAGTCACATCAATACTTTGATAGCATCAAAACAAGATACAAAGCATCCCTTTGGAGACTTTCAAATTTGTATATCTTTTGTATGACATGACAAATTAGACTGAAAAGTTTAAATCCGGGTCTCATTGCCAATGCAGACAAATTGGACAAATTTCATAAAACCGGAATATGCTCAACATGTATAAAGCAGAATCTACAGAATGGATTGACACCATGCTTCGCACACCAATCTTATGGGAGGGAAAGGTAAAATGTAGCCTACATGGCACTCAGTGCAATAGGAATAGTTACATTGTCTTGATGTTCTCCTGTGACGACTGACTAGAAAACTCTATGGAAACAGATCCAGGGAGTTGTCAAAAGTAAACTGTTCAGAAAGTGGTGGTAACTGAAATTGTCTGTAATCGGAATAAAAAAAATTTCTTACGACATGATCCGTCAATTCTCAGACGCGTTTCCATCATTTTTTTGCGTCCAATTGCATCATCTCAGTCAAAGGGAAAAAGCAGTCTTAAAAGTGGGCGTGGTTTAGTCTTCCTTCATAATGTAAGGTATTTTCAGAAAAAAATATATATATATATTCATTTGAACGTCATTTTTTGTCTGATTGTCATTTTTTCCCCGACATATTAAAAATGGCCTAAACGTGAAGGAAAATTTGTTTCAAAAGACAAAAAAATTTCTTAGTTTCTTTGAAAATTTTCGTTTCAAAGACAAAACGAAAGCATTTTTAAGACCAGAATTTAACAGCAATGTTTAATGAGATCTTCTTACCATCATTTTTCATTCTTTAGATGAATTTTCAAACGTGACGGAGTTACTTCTGAAAATAGTCCTTTTTTTACCACCAACTCATTACCAACAAGTTTTTCATTATGATGACTTTTTGAACATCTTGCCCTATCTCTCTCAAATATATAAAATGGCACTTTGATTTCATGTCTATTCTGCAAATAGATAGTGTAGTAGAATAAAAATGTTTCTACTTTTTATATTATGTAGAAATGTTATTGGTACTGTAATCGCTAATTTTTTACACCAACACCAGCACCTTTCACAGTCACAAATAGAAATCTCTCAGGGAGCTCGATGCTAGGACACACTTGTAAAGAATGCTTATAGACAATCTGACTTTACATATTCTGCATGTAAACAATATGTAAATATAAAATAAAGGGTTGCCACCTTTTAGCTTACTGACATCCTCCCCTGTGTCAACTAGAATGTTTTTAAATGTCAGTAATTTATATTATACTAGTGTAAAAGACCGTGTACAAGGGCCAAGGTCCGGGTAATGTTAACCCTTCGCGTGCCAGAGGGGTATGCAATGTATTGCATATCCCTCTGGCACTCAAACGGTTAAGCGGCCGCTACCTCACTGCTCCACGCGATGCACTCTTGCGTCGCCTCACTCACACAATGCAATCATGTGCAGTAAAGACTGCCTGAACGCAGGCAGTCTCTACAGCGCATTGCTGCATTGTGACAAACATCCTAGCGAATTATATAGGATGTATCCCACACACAAAAAGTGTCTGCACTGACTAAATTATTTCTGCCATGAAATACATTAGTGAGTAAACTAGCACTTTCTGGGTTAAGCTAACTCTAATGTGACACCAGGTAACTCCCACAAGAGAAGGGAAAACTATGTCAAACAAAGACCAACAAAAAAAAAAAAAAAAAAAAAAAAAAGACAATTCACAGGCAATATTATAAGAGCCATAACACTGAATACATATGTACAAATATTTAAAGTGGGCATCTCACTTTCTTTTTTTTTTTATAAACACATTTGTAAAACTTCAACACTGCCTATGCTTCATATTAACCAAAAGTTCAGCAAATGTATCGTTTAGGAAATATTCACACTTATTCCTGTGAAAAGAGAAGGTCTCGATGTGCATCAAAGCATTTCATTAGAGTATGAAATGCCACTGAAAAGCTTACTTAGCATGACAAGTCATTGGTATCAAAATTAACTTAAAACAACTTAATTAACTTAAAACAAAGGCAGATACCTTAAGAATAATGGCAATACCATTTCATACATTAGACATATTTGAATACAAGAGTGGAAATAGGTATGCATAAATACAAATGTAGCAACTTTATACTTTTCTTAAAAAAATAAATAAAAATATTTTATATATATATATATATATATATATATATATATATATATATATATATATATATATATATATATATTACTCATCGGAGGTCTAACACTGAGTACCTCTGCCACTCAAAGAATTAACAGGTACTAAATGAGAACTAGAAGTAAAGAAACCAAAGAAGCTAATCCAAACATATGCCCACTTTGGATTCTTCAGTTAATGTATGGTGACTGACTTCATATGAATACTGCTTAAAAATCATATCTTCGTAAAAAAAAAAATGTTTTTATACAGCATCAAAAAAATAACCAGTACACACACACACACACACACACACACACACACACACACAAGCAAGTTGTGTTATCTGAAGGGCATAGTTCCCATTTAATAAACATTACTAGTGTATTACCATAGAATTTGGTTTCTTTACACTAGGGGTGGACAACATTTAGAAACCAGGAGTTCTGGGAGCCAGTTAAGGAGGGTTTGTAAGCAGGTGTATTTAAAAATATTAAAAAAAACAGGAGCCTGGGCAAAGATTAGCAAAACAGTAGGAGTCTGGGCTGTCAGGCTTCTAAGGTTTTTACACCACTGCCCTAACCTCACCTGTCAAGTTATTTTACCATTCCAAAAAATAAAATACTAGGCAATACTAATCAGAACAACTCACTCTACATCCTTGCTGAGCTAGAAACACTGCATTATGTATAAAAGAAATCTGACTAATTCTGAGGCAAAAGAGCAGCATTCTTTATGAACAAGTTAAAATTCTAGTTGATTCAAATGGGGCTTTTAAACCCCTGAATTCCAAGTCTCCAAAGCATTGCAAAACAATGAATTGGAGACTTCATACCAAGCAAAGGGTTAAAAGCTCAAATTAAATAAATGAACGTTCAATACAGTGCATCTGGTTTGACTCGAAATATAAAGATATAGATCACTATTTTGACACAGCCACCCCCCATTTCATAACAAACAATGCATGACCTCATTTGCATTATTCTACATACATAGTAGCATTGGTGTCCATATAATAAACTTTATTCAATATGACCATTGAGATGAGACTAAACAATCATAACCTATTTCCTTTAGCAATACAACTGATTATTTAAGCCCTGGAGATATCAGTGACCTGTCACTCAACACCCAGAGTTAGCATTTGTCTCATTCAGGAAAGCTGTATTTAAAAAAAAAAAAAAAAAAAAAAAAGTGTATTGGGCATGACCCATTTTGACAGCGTCCATTAAGAAAAAACTGGAGCAGTTATGGGGCAAAGCAACTGCATGTTAACAATTCTAGTTCCATGGGGATTACCAATGCTTTGCGCATCCCTATTGCAGACAAATGGTTAAAAAGCTAATAAATCCAGAGGAAAAATTATGAAGTGGAAAAGGGGTGGGGGGGTTGCGGGGCCAAACAGCTGTATTATATATATCGAATACACCCCCTCCCTTCAACTGGACTGTTCAATTTGATAAACATGCCGTTTGGTAAACATACCCTGATGCCATGTCATCGGCGAACTACGAGATCTCTCTAACAAACCTCTATGTAAATAAAGGGGGGGTTACATGTATCGTGGTGTGTTTTGCCACATGACTGCTCTACATTTGTCTTCCTGTACATGTCCCACATGTACCAATTCTGTATCCAATAACAAGGGCAGTATGGTCTCAGGTACCTGATCCCACATCCCAGAGAACAAGAGCCTGTATCATATTACTATTTAGGAAATCATCCACTTCTTCACGCCGCCCACACTGTGTGTACTACTTCCCCGTGTGGACCGGGCTCTCCAGCTGTCTTACCTTGCTGGATGTCCCCGTTGGTACCCCCGGGCAGCGGGACACTGAGCTGCCTCTCGGGTTCAGGCAGGCAGCGGCGGCAGAACGAATGTAGACAGGGGAGCAGCTTAGGCTCCGTGTCCCGGCTTTGCAAACTCTGCTTGCACACAGCGCACGTATCCAGTAGGTTAACCACCCCGGTAGAAGGAGTAGAGGAGGAAGATGGTGGTGGAGCGGAAGGAGCAACCGAGGAAACCGCAGAAGAAGACGGTGTTGTGCTCTCCTCAGCCGGGACCGTGACCGGTACCGCATCCACCGTGGTTTTATCCCCAGTCTCCGGTTCCTCCACTGCCTGGGCCTCAGTGGCCGCTGGGCTCCCATTTTGCTCAGCGCCATTGTTGTTATTGTTGTTGCTGCTCACGTTGCTGTCGGTGTCACCGCCACCGCCTCCTTTGTTATCCGCCATGTTTTTCCTCTTTGAACCCCTGAACTGACCGCTTGGATACGCCACCAGCACGTACGGCACGCCACCCCTTAGCCTGATTCTCTACTAACGGCCACGGCGGCGTGACATCAGTGAATGCGTGAAACGCAAGTGTATATAGCACATGCGCCTTCGTAGACCGCTGCCGGGAACTTGCGGTGAATGCCCATGCGCAAAAAGTACGTGATAAAGTTCCGCACATGCGCGTATATTTGCCTTCGCAAGTGTGCATCGCGCACGAGCGTAGTCTAGGATCTGGAGTGTTACTTTGGGGATGTGCATGCGCTTAGACAAGCGATGAAGCGTACAGAAACCTAGTGGGTTGCAGTCGGATTTCCGTGGTATTTTTGCGTGGCGCTCTGTTAGGTTTCGCCTGGGTTCTCTATAAAAACTTCTACAAATATATAGATTTGGCTGCCATATGTGTGTGTGTGTGTATATATATATATATATATATATATATATATATATATATCACACACACAAATTGTTATGCACAGTACGTTTGTTTTTTTACTCTTATTGTGAGACCTACAAAGCTGCGTTTTTGTAACTTAAGAGTCACAAATGGCTTGTTTCTTTCTACACAAAATAACGAAGCAACAAAATTTAGTTAAACAATTTGGCATTGCTTTCCAAAAGCTCACTAATGTGACCACGTGTCATATTGCCCATGACAGTCCCTGATATCAAATGTGTGTCCCAAAGTCCCTGAATGAAGACTCCAGAGCACAGAATTCTTAACACTAGAAGAACTGCCAACTGCCTACTATGATACAAAGTGGTGCCTCTGCAGGTGCTACAAGGAAATGGCTTCCAGACAGAGCTCTAAGCACTAGAAAGATACGTGAGCCTTGATCCTGACATCAAAACAGGAGTTGCAGTGCAATTTTTTACAGTGTAATGCCAGTTTAATACTTTGGTCTTGATGTATATTTTCTTGTAGCCTGCAACAGGCTTCACTTTGTCACAGCAGTTAATGGGAGGTTTTCTCACTAGTGTTTAGAACTATGTGGTGAAAGAGAGTTGCTCACTGTGGACAAGTAGTCTGGGCTCTCATCTCTACAGTGTCCCTGAATGGCAGAATGGAAATATGGTCACCCTAAAGTTCACATTGGTGCTGAAACCTTAAATTCTTACTGTATTCTGTAAAAGTTTTGTCATCTCATTGGTATGAGTTGAAATACTGTATGGAGTACAAGAAGCCCAAAACTATAACACACACCTCCCAACATTTCTAAGGCAAAAAAGGGACACTCTTGTTTTAAATGGTGTGGCTGGTGGACAGGCATTTTTAAATTATTTCATTACTTATTAACTCTTTGTTTTGTAAGGGATTTAGTTTAGCATAAGACCAAAGTATTGTATTTATGCATACACATTTTAAACATATTCTGAAGTTTAAACAAACATGAATGTGAGTTTTATTGCTGTGGACAATGTGATGCATTTACACACCACACAGTCTGATCTCCTAAAAAGAGGGACACCAGGGTGAGAAAGCGGAACAGAGGGATTTGGGTCTCAAAGAGGGACACTTGGGAGGCATGCAAGTACAATCTCTAATTTTTCTTACAGTTTTCAAATGACTTTTCTGTACCAAAATGGTTATAACAACTTCAGAAGATGAGGTAGATAATGTATACCATATTGAGAAGCAGAAAACTAACCACATCAGAGGGGGGAGGGGCCATTAGAATTTTTACCCATAGGCTAGTGTGCACAATTATATCCAGAATGTGGTGCTGTAGGAAAAACATTTACTTTTTTTAATTACTGATCAGAGAGGCTTAACCCCTTAACAACCCTTAACGGGCCTGGCATATCATGGGTAGATATGCATTAAGGATCCATGACGTGCCAGGACCGTCATGGAATTCAGGGCTCCCCGCGCGTCTGTACGCCGTTCGTGGAGCCCTGAACCGGAAAAAAATGGTTCCTGGTCCTTAAGTGACAGCTGCATGCTCGATAGGCCGTCCTTAAGGGGTTAGCGAGGAACAAGGAACACAAACAAACAAAGTGTGTTGCAAAATAGTGTAACACTGTCAGTATTACTGGTAGAATCACAATAATATAGAGGATACTAACAATATAATTTTTTTATAATTGTTATTTTTATGAAAGTTCAGCCACTTTAGTTTATTGGATCTACGTCTACATCACTGATGCCCGAACAGAGACTGGTTGATATCCTCTGTATGGCATTTTGTTAGGCTTGAAGGTATCATCAGTTTGATTATCAACTATTGTATCGTCTATATTATTTTGATTCTACCTGTAATACCGACAGTGTTACATTATTTGGGTGCTCTTTGTGTTCCATGTTTGTGCCGCTGGAGAGAGCAAGTTTTTGGAGAGCAGCCACACATTGTCATCTGTACAGGGGGGACATTTATTAAACCAGACACCCTTAAGCAGGGACTGGCATATGCTATATCCCAGCCATGGCTTCTGTGAGTGGACACATGAAGGGTGTTGGCAGTGGTAATACAGCATATCTTTATTGAGCTATACAGGGCACCCCCTGTTTCACTTTCCTATTTACAGTTTAACTAGGAACAAGTCTGCCATATAATTTAGTAGACTTTATAGGAATACTATCCTGTCTAGAGTGCAGTCTCTTTTAGCTCAGAGATAAAATATCTTAAAGTACATCATACTGATCTTGCTAAAATGTAATGTAAAATGTGACAGGCAATTCCCCTCTGAGCAAGAGAAACAGCCAACCCCACATAAATCGTTTAGCCTTTTTGGGCCTCATTAGTGAGGTGTTGCTGATCTCTCTAGGCACTGTGAGCAAAGGGTCCATGTCTAGATACCCCTGTTACTTTTAGGGTAACCAACCCCAAGGATAATTTGTATATGCAAACGTACTGGTCAGAGATGCTCAACTATGAACAAGCCTACCATAGAATTTAGCACACCCTAAAGGAATGGTATCCTACTCAGGGTGCAGTCTCCTTTAGCTCACTAGTGCTTTACACAGAAATTTTCCTAAAGCACATTATACTGGTCCTGCCAAATGGGAGACTAGCCAAAAAGTGCCAGGCAAGTCCTCTCTGTACAAGAGAAACAGTCAACCCTAGATGTATGTTTCTCCCTTGTTGGGCCGCATCAGTGAGGTTTAATGGATCTCTCTAGGAGCTAAGAGCAAGAGGTCCACATCTGGATTCCCCCTGTTATTCTTATGGTGACCAACCCCAAGGATAATTTGCCTTTTCAAAAGTACAGATCAGAGACATGCAGCTAGGAACAAGTCTGCCATAGAATTTAGCAGGCTCTATAGGACTGGTACTCTACCCAGGGTGCAGTCTCTTTGAACTCACTAGTGCCTTACTAAGAGAGAAAATATCCTAAAGCTCAGCATACAAATCCTGCAAAAATGGCAGTTCAGCCACAAAATGCGAGATATTTCCTCTCTGATCAAGAGAAACAGCCAAAGCCAATTTACATTTTTGCATAGATGGGTTTCATCAGGGAGATGTAGCTGATCTCTAGGCACTGTGAGCAAGGGGTCCACATCTGGATTCCACTGTTATTCTTGGGGCGACCAACCCCAAGGATAATTTGCACTTGCAAAAGAACTGGTCAGAGAAACTCAAATAGGAATGAGCCTGCCATAGAATTTAGCAAGCTCTATAGGAAATGTAAGTTGCGTCTAAGATCCTACCAACTTTCAACACCATGGAATTTCTTACCATATTTTAAACTCAGTAGCAGTCCGAGAAAAATTAACCCCTACTGGTAGACGCAGGGGTTCCAGGAGCATTAACTAATTGCAACCAGGAAAAAGTAAAATTCAGTGGTTCTCCTGATGAACCAACTGTTATGTAGAGAATAAAGGCAAACTAACAAATAGCTCCTATAGGGGAAAAAGTTCCAGCAGCGATATAAACTCTTCAATGGCAGATGGTTAATGTGCACTCCGTGAGGTACTCTCCACACTCACACTATTACCAAGAGAAAAAACAATGTATGCACCAAATTCACAATGCCTAACAAAACAGGTGTAATGCCTACCCCGCACAAGCCACCCGAAGGGAACTCTTACCAAGACCCCCCTCCTACTACCCTGGGGAGTAGATGAAGCTCAAGCTCCTCCAACAAGGGATATGATAGCTAGAGGCTGGGGAGCGGCGCTGGGGCGCGATGCTAGCGGGCGGTAGTTGCCTAGAGGGAGTTGCGCTGCAGCCAAGGCTGAATAGAGTTGCTAGCCGCAAAGCTAGATTAGCCCCCTTCAGTTGAGCCAAAGGGGACCCTCGATAACCGCCCCTAGACAATCTATACTACCCTATCCCCAGGGAGAAATACTAACACTCCAACAGGAACCAGTACTCACCCAGGTAGCAGGTGGAAGGCAGTGAGAGCTACTAGACACAGGAACGAGGACAGTCAGCCAAGGTGACACAGGGAACCCTTGACCACGGAGCAGGCAGGAGAGAAGTCAGGATCCAAGCCAGGTCATACACGGAGCAGTCAGGAACATCAACGGGAACCGCAGGCAGAAGAGGAGTCAGGAACGGACCGGGTCATACACAGGAGATCTGGAGGGCACAGGAGCAAGACAAGCAGGGGTCAGAAAGGCTAGTCTGAATATACACAGACCCAGGAACAGAAAGCACATAGGCAGTCTAGCCAGGACAGAGCTGCACTGGACAAGCTGAGCAGGGCAGAGCAGAGAAGAACTGAGCAGAGCAGGACACAGGAAACAGCACTGAGACGCTATACAAACGCGTCCCAGTGCTGAACTTACCCCACATATGAGGCTACTGGACCGGAAAGGGCAAGGCTGGGCTGCAGACAAAATGCGAGGTGCGCATGTGCCCGAACAGGGAGAGACAGACCAGAGAGAGAGAGGACGGCGCGTCATCACAACGCGCCGCACAAGACGGTGAGACCCGGAACAAGCGGCACCCGACGGAGGTATGACAACAGGTAATCTGACAATTGATCCAATTCATGAGTAAGTGCCTTGTTGGCACTAAACGCATTGATCGTTTTTAAACACGTGTGCTCCCCACTCTGTAAGTGTCCCTCTGTCTGTCTCTCTCCTGTAACATACAGGTATGATGTTTATTACTTTTCTTTTTAAACATGGATGAATAAAAATTGTCTAATTACCTGTTTTTTAGGCAGTGTGGGTTTTTGGCACGTACATTTTTGTTTTTCTCTTAGGAGCAGTAACTACACATACCTGTATCCTTACTGCTTGCACTAAAATGGTCATGTCCATTAGAATTATGAAGGAAACTTGTGCAAGGCTTACTGTTTTGGAAAGTAGACAATCAACTAATCAAAAGAGGGGTTATTTATATTACTTCCCCATGGCTGCTGTGTACAAATATTTTAACCCCTTAAGGACCGGGAAAATCTGAGTTAGATTTGACTTAAAGGGATAGTAATACTTCGTTTTAACTTTATTTTATTTTGTAGGCATTAAAAAAACATGAAGAATGATATAAGTCTTATATCTCAAACCTTTATGGTTAAAGAGATATTCACAAACAAAGTATCCCTCCCCGTTCAACCAGATCAGAAGGGAGGTGCCCAGGTAGACTGCAGAGAGGGACAATCTTCAATTAAGATACGGGAAAAAGCTGAAAAACTTGTCAAGGGGGGAAGGGCTTTCATTGTTTTCATACAAAGAAAATTGTCCCCTTCTGTTATCTGTCTGGTCATACAACCTGATCCACATCTGAGAAGAGATGGCTTACACTAGGTAAAAGGGGCGTGGAGGGGAACTTTGCTTGTGAATATCTCATAAACCATAAAGGATTGAGAGATAAGACTTATATCATTATTCATGTTTTTTTAATGCCTACAAAATAAAATAAAGTTAAAACGAAGTATTACTATCCCTTTAAGGACCGGAGCAATTTTGACTTTTTTGACTATGTCTTTGTTCAACCATATTTTCTCTTTAATTCCTTTTGTGCACCCACATAAATTATATACTGTTTTTTTAAGCACAAGTAGGGTTTCTTTTGATACCACAATTATATGAATACCTCATTGTTTAATTTGATTAAAATAGAAAAAAAGAAGAAAAAAATTGAAAAAAAACAACATTTTGCTTACATTTTTCTGTCAGGATTTGAATACTATTAGTTAATGAAAAAAAAATACCCCTAAATATATTCATTTGCTTCTCCTGAATATAAGAGTACCCCATATGCCTAGTATTTTAGTCCTTTACTCACATTTACAAGGTAAATATTACAAGATGGCTGCCGTTATTTCCAACTTGTGATTTTTCAACAATTGGCATGTGAGCATCATAGCTTAGCTGACGGTGCCAGAACCAAAAATGTCCCACAAAGGTATATGTTTCTGAAAACTACACAACATAAGGTAAATAATCAGGAGAATTTTGGAGTTTTTCATGCAGCTATTTTTCCAGAAAAAAATTTCAAAATTGTGGTAATATTTTGTTTTTTTGCAGTTTTCACACTTACATTTCAATACTACTGTTGATATCAAGCACATGATAGGTGAAGATTTTGAAAAATGCATTGTTTAGTGTTCAGCTCCTTCTTCTGAGTACGGCAATACCCCATATGCATAGGTTTCTCAAGGTTTGGGAGAGCTACGGGGCCCAAATTGGAACATGTGCGTTTCCAGTTTCACACTTTGAATTTTCACAGCTTGCATCACTGGTGCCATGTCTCATTTGGGGCTGTGTAACAGTGCTCCACTCTAAGATTTCCCCCCAAAAGTGTATATGTTTGTAAAGTAGACACCCCAGGCTTTCATTTTATGTAAGTTTTCACATTTTTTACGCAGCCATTTTACCACCAATCCTTCGTAAATCTTGATGTAAGTAAAAAATTCAGCGTTTTTCACACTTAGGTTTCAATGTTGGTGTGAATTTCAAGCACAGGATAGGTGAAGATTTTTAAAAATGCATTGTTTAGTGTTCAGCTCTTCTTCTGAGTACAGCAATACCCCATATTCATAGGTTGCTCAAGATTTCTGGGAGCTACGGGGCCCAAATTGGAACATGCGCGTTTCCAGTTTCACACTTTGAATTTTCACAGCTTGCATCACTGGTGCCATGTCTCATTTGGGGCTGTGTAACAGTGCTCCACTCTAAGATTTCCCCCCAAAAGTATATATTTTTGGAAAGTAGACACCCCAGGCTTTCTTTTTATGTATGTTTTCAATTTTTTTACGCAGCCATTTTACCACCAATCGCTCGTAAATCTTGACGTAAGTTAAAAAAAACAGTGTTTTTCACACTTGCACTTCAATGTTGATGTGAATTTCAAGCACAGGATAGGTGAAGATTTTTAAAAATGCATTGTTTAGTCTTCAGCTCCTTCTTCTGAGTACGGCAATACCCCATATGCATAGGTTATTCAAGGTTTGCGGGAGCTATGGGGCCCAAATTGGAACATGCGCGTTTCCAGTTTCACACTTTGAATTTTCACAGCTTGCATCACTGGTGCCATGTCTCATTTGGGGCTGTGTAACAGTGCTCCACTCTAAGATTTCCCCCCAAAAGTATATATTTTTGGAAAGTAGACACCCCAGGCTTTCATTTTATGTATGTTTTAAAAATTTTTACGCAGCCATTTTACCACCAATCGCTCGTAAATCTTGACATAAGTGAAAAAAACAGCGTTTTTCACACTTACACTTCAATGTTGATGTGAATTTCAAGCACAGGATAGGTGAAGATTTTTAAAAATGCATTGTTTAGTGTTCAGCTCCTTCTTCTGAGTACGGCAATTCTCCATGTGCATAGGTTATTCAAGGTTTGCGGGAGCTATGGGGCCCAAATTGGAACATGCGCGTTTCCAGTTTCACACTTTGAATTTTCACAGCTTGCATCACTGGTGCCATGTCTCATTTGGGGCTGTGTAACAGTGCTCCACTCTAAGATTTCCCCCCAAAAGTATATATTTTTGGAAAGTAGACACCCCAGGCTTTCATTTTATGTATGTTTTCAATTTTTTTACGCAGCCATTTTACCACCAATCGCTCGTAAATCTTGACGTAAGTTAAAAAAACAGCGTTTTTCACATTTGCACTTCAATGTTGATGTGAATTTCAGGCACATGATAGGTGAAGATTTTTAAAAATGCATTGTTTAGTGTTCAGCTCCTTCTTCTGAGTACGGCAATACCCCATATGCATAGGTTATTCAAGGTTTGGGAGAGCCACGGGGCCCAAATTGGAACATGCACGTTTCCAGTTTCACACTTTGAATTTTCACAGCTTGCATCACTGGTGCCATGTTTCATTTGGGGCTGTGTAACAGTGCTCCACTCTAAGATTTCCCCCCAAAAGTATATATTTTTGGAAAGTAGACACCCCAGGCTTTCATTTTATGTATGTTTTCAATTTTTTTACGCAGCCATTTTACCACCAATCGCTCGTAAATCTTGACGTAAGTTAAAAAAACAGCGTTTTTCACACTTGCACTTCAATGTTGATGTGAATTTCACGCACATGATAGGTGAAGATTTTTAAAAATGCATTGTTTAGTGTTCAGCTCCTTCTTCTGAGTATGGCAATACCCCATATGCATAGGTTTCTCAAGGTTTGGGGGAGCTACGGGGTCCAATTTTGAACAAAAATTGAATTTTCACATCTTGGTTAACTGGTGCCATTACTCATTTTGGGCTATGTTCCAGTGCTGCACTTTAGAATTTCCCCCCAAAAGTGTATAGTTTTGGAATGTAGACACCCCCAGCTTTCATTTTAGGTGTGTTTCCAAATTTTTTACACAGCCATTTTACCACCACTTTCTCGTAAACTTGACGTAAGTAAAAAAACAGCGTTTTTCACACTTTGCCTTCAATGTTGATGTGAATTTCAAGCACAGAATAGGTGAAGATTTTATAAACTGAATTGATTAGTGTTCAGCTCCTTCTTCTGAGTACGGCAATATCCCATATGCATAGCTTTCTCATGGTTTGGGGGAGCTACGGGGGCCAAATTGGAACATGCGCGTTTCCAGGTTCACACTCTGAATCTTCACAGCTTGCGTTACTGGTGCCATGTCTCATTTGGGCCTGTGTAACAGTGCTCTTTTTTAAGATTTCCCCCCAAAAGTGTATATTTTTGGAAAGTACACACCGCAGGCTCTCGTTTTAGGTGTGTTTTCCAATTTTCTACACAGCCATTTTACCACCAATCCTGTGAAAATTTGATGTAAATAAAAAAAATTCAGCATTTTTCACACTTTGCCTTCAATGTTGATGTGAATTCCAAGCACAGAATAGGTGAAGATTTTATAAACTGAATTGATTAGTGTTCAGCTCCTTCTTCTGAGTACGGCAATACCCCATATGCATAGCTTTCTCATGGTTTGGGGGAGCTACGGGGGCCAAATTGGAACATGCGCGTTTCCAGGTTCACACTTTGAATCTTCACAGCTTGCGTTACTGGTGCCATGTCTCATTTGGGGCTGTGTAACAGTGCTCTTTTTTAAGATTTCCCCCCAAAAGTGTATATTTTTGGAAAGTAGACACCCCAGGCTTTCGTTTTAGGTGTGTTTTCCAATTTTATACACAGCCATTTTACCACCAATCCCTCGTAAACCATAACGTAAGTAAAAAAAAAAAACAGCGTTTTTCACACTTAGGGTTGGCGGCAGTATACTGGGCTGCATACAAATTGGTTTGGGACACAATTTCACCTAAAATGTCTTCCCCCAAAAACAAATTAAAAAAATGATCATGGGTAAATCCTTCCACATCAGTTTGAATCCCTGGGTTGCCTGTGAATTCTGAGATTTGTGGGCATAAATTGATACCCATTCATTAGGATCCGGAGTGGCAGGTGTTGGGGCATTTCTTTGGGCAGATCTTTTGGCAGGTGCTGGGGCAGTTGCCATTGCAGCTCTTGGGGCAGCACTTGGGGCATTTCTTTGGTAGGTCTTTGGGCAGATCTTTTGGCAGGTGCTGGGGCAGTTGCCAGGGCAGCTCTTGGGGCAGCACTTGGGGCATTTCTTTGGGCAGGTATTTTGGTAGGTCTTTGGGCAGTTCTTTTGGCAGGTGCTGGGGCAGTTGCCAGAGCAGCTCTTGGGGCAGTGCCTCTTTTCTTGACAGAAGGCCCAGCGTCATCACTAGAGCTGCTCTCACTTTCTGAAAACTGCGCTATGTCAAAATCTGACGCAGTGTCTGTTGCCTCAGAGTCAGACGCCAAAAAGGCATATGCCTCTTCAACGCTGTACCTGCGCTGCATTTTGCCCACTTACGCTATCCCTAAATCTAACCCTAAAACTTACCCTAGCCTACGTATATCCTGAACCTACCTAACCCAAGTAAACTACCTACCTAAACTGCACTTATTATATATATATATATTTTTTTTTTTTTCCCTAAACCTAAATCTATCCCTAAAACTTTCCCTAACACACGTCTACACTAAACCTACCCAACTACTTACCAAAATACTTAAAACTATATTTACTATTCATAAAAAAAAAAAAAAAAATTAAAAAAATTTTTTAAAAAAATGTAAAAAAAATCTAAAAAAATTCAAGGGGGATGGGGGGTGCCCTACAGATCAGAAAACACTGATCTGGAGCAAATTGATCACTCCAAGAGTGATCAGATGGGGGGAACTTATTGATCACTGCAGAACAGTGATCAAAGGGTTAATTTTCTTTATTTAAACTTTTTTTTTTTACTTTTTTTGTACAGTAAGGCTGGAACACCATGTCTCTCTGTCTCTCTCCACCTCAGCAGTGTGCAAGGTGGAGGGAGGCAGAGAGACATGACAGGGACAGTATTTACAAATACTGTCCCTGTCATTCAGGTTTTGCAGCATGTGATTCGCTTTTGAAGCGAATCGCATGTTGCAACAATGTTTCAATGGCTTGTTACTAAGTGTCCCGATACCGGAACGCTTAGTAACAAGCGGCTTGATCTCTTCCATCGCTCCGTGTGGCCGCGATGGAAGAGTTTAACCCTTGACGTACCGGGACCGTCAAGGGTCGTTGGAGCACATTTACCCTTGACGGTCCTGGTACGTCAAGGGTCGCTAAGGGGTTAATAAGTTTGTATTATATGAAAAAATATATACATAATTTTAGATTTTCATAACTTCAAAAGTACTAAAGTATTTTAAAATCCTGGAATTTCCTACTATATGAAGTACCTGCTATCAGCAGAAGAGAAAGTGTACCCCATTTGTGTGGGTTGACAATGCTTTATCGGGTTCCAAGGGCACTAACCATACCTGCCTTTTTCTTTTATGAAATTATCTGCTTTCGCTAAAATGTATTAATAATCGTTACAGATATGAAGACATTATATGCAAAGCATGCCATTTTAGATCACAGAAATTCACCCACCTCGAATGAAGGGTTACTTGCCTTTTCACCTCTATGCTGTTGTGCCAAATATTTCCAAATGTTATGCTACAGCAAAATACATACTTTTTACATATAGATCATTTCAAAGATACCATAATATTTCAACACGTAATTTACTAATGTATTCAGTACCTAGTACCAAATTCTGAAAAATGGTAACCCACTGATATCAGTTGAGGCACCCTAGTGGGTGACAGGAGCCTGGCTACTAGTGGAACAAGGCTGGGAGAAGCAGACCGTGTATGTGCAATTCTATGGCTATGGCGTGGTCTCCATGGGCCTGTCAGTCAGCAACGATGTGCCTGCCCACAGCCTTCTTTTTTTCATGTACGCTCACGCAGAGCGCATGCAAATGAGGAGGATTGACTTCACCTTCCCAACCATGCATTTATAGAGTGCGAGTGCTCTACATGAAGGCGCACGTCATACACTGTGTATTATTCATCAGACCTTGCCCTCTCAGTACCGGTACATGACCTGGACGCGCAGGATTCAAGGAGCGCGCCAGGTCACATGGTTTATCAGGGACTGATATAGGATTCAGGGGCAGGATGGACGATTGAAACACAAGCCCAGTGGGAGTGTCTTCTGCACCATATGGTGCACGGCGGTACAGCTATAACCGATGGATATGTCATCAGGTACAGAAATCATGTCTCCGTTTCTGCATTTATACGGATTTTTAAGCAAAACACCACAATATAGACAGGGGTCACAAGGGAAGGGATGAAGCCATGATTATACAGAGGTGAAAGTTCCGCTTTAAATAGATGAATGGAGATGAAGTGATGAATGATGATAAATGAAATGGAATAGAAATGGATAATTGTCTAAGTTCTGTATTACAAACAGATATCCTGTGCAGCAACTCTAAATTGGTGGTCTTGTAATCCACCTTTTTCCTAGCAAATCCAAACAGTCAGAAATGTGCTCGGGGTTCCCGTTGTATATCCTATACATCATATGAAAGAAGAAAGAGAAATATATCTAAGTGTAATATATTTTAATCAATCCACATATATAAACAACTTACAAATGCACAATCACAATAGCCTAAATGGCAATAAGCATCTCAGGGTCCCAGACCCCCTTACTAGTCACGTTGCCGCCTTCCTTTCGTCACATATGTCTCTGCTCCAATGTACTCCGTCACTGGGGTTCCTCTCCGTTTACTCCAGATTAGCCCAAAGAATACTGTTTCAACAGAAGACTGGACCGCACACCAGATAGCTTACTGGAAAGTGAGAAACAAGAGACTGAAAACGATTGGAATACTAGCAGGGGACTGGGGCTGGGACCGACACTAACTGAGTGCTCTCCAAATACAAAGCCGAATGCGTTTTCGTCAGCATCCTGCCGACTTCATCAAGGGCTATATATGTGGTTTGATTAAAACATATTACACTTAGATATATTTCTCTTTCTTCTTTCATATGATATATATGATTGACATACAACTGGAACCCCTGAGCACATTTCAGACTGTTTGGATTGGGTCAGACAGTGTATTTGTGGTTCTGAAACTTCCCGTGGACAGTGGAATAAGTCTGTGGAAATAGATAGTGCATGTGTGTATGCCAGAAGAGTGTGCAACACATTGCAAAACTATGCATTGGACACTCCTCTGGCATACATAGGGTTAATTTTTTTATCTTTAATGTTATGGCCTCATGAGTGTGGCTTCAGAACACCTCATGTTGCCCCCACCCATATTGTTCTGTTACAAAAACATGTAAGAGAGCAACAATGGGGACCAGAAGGTACTCACTCCCTTCCTTTCCTCTTCTAAACTCAAGGCTGTATTCCCCAAAATTTCAGCTTGAGTAGGAGGACTAGACAGATACCCTTGTCATTGCTGATAGCACAAGGGTGGCCCTTTCTGCTTCTCCAACTCAACCCAGATGTTTGGGGAATGCCAGGTTGTCAGGAAAGGGGGCAAAGTAGGATCCTGATGCCCCCACCCAAAGGAAGTCTGATTTAAAAAATGGCAAACTGAAAGAAAGATACAAGGGGAAGAGTCACAGGTCAGAACCAGAATGGATAGTCAGACAAGCCGGGTCATACACAGGATACAGGAGCAACAGGAACTAGAACTGCACTGAACACCAATGTAAGGGTAATGATACACAGGCTCAGAGAGGTTTATAAAGTTGTAGGAGAAGGCGAGACCGATTAGGTCCTCCAGGCTGGGCCTATAACAGGCATCCAGGCAAGTCCCTGATACATGATGCCAGCAACAAGGAACCATATGCGACCAGGCCGCAGGCAAAGAGGAACGCAGCTCAGGCCAAGGTAAGGCACTGTGACAACAAGAAACTGGCTTATGCACTATTATTCAAGGAAGTTTTGTCTCTGCTTGGGTGTGCAGAATAATGGGATCATGGCAGGGCCAGCTTCTATAGAATATTCAGGATTAAGCTCCCAAGGACGATATTCTCTCTCCTTAGTTGGTCTACTTCCATGCCATGGTCTATAATAGTGAAGCATCTCTAGAGATTGTAAAGATAGCAGCCAAATGCTCAGTAACCACAAATATACAATTTAGGAGCACAACTCATGTATATATACTAGGTACATCCTTATATAACATATATGGGGTGCCTTGGTCCTATGCTTATCCACAAAAATCAAGAAAGAGGAAAGAAAAAGAAAGGACCTCAATAAGCACTCTACCTTAATCAATACAGTACCCAAGCAATTAGAAAATTATAAAAATATTTATTAAACAATCAAATAAATAATAGCATAAACAAAAAGCAAGATGAGAGATATGACATAGCTAACCCCCACAGATTGGCCACACCACATGCCATGAACAAAAGAGATCTTTATCACGGTGTCCGTGATTGCTGCCTTTTCCTGTCAGTTACCTGAATGGGCTCTCCATTGGCTGCCTGTCTTCAGTCTGCCCAGTATTGCCTATATAGACTGGGCTTGGGCACCCTTTGGTTGCCCTTTCGTGGTGTCTCTATGTTGCTATCACCTGCACTGTATTCCTGAGCTTCCTGGGCTGTGACTGATTCTACTACTCTCCAGAGATTGCCTGTGTACCTGCCCGACAGCTTCCTCTGTGTCTTGGTTCCTGCCTCCGTTCCTGATCCGGTTTGGGCTGTTGTTCCTGCTGCCATTCCTGATCCGGTTGGCTGCCGTTACTGTTCCTGTTTCCTGGCCTGGCCTGGCTGTGTTCCTGCTCCTGGATCGCGTGCGGAGTGTCTCCTCCTTCATGTCGTCTTGGGCGACATTCTTATCATTCAGTTTCTTGTACAGTCCAGTACGCGGGTTCTGGTTCGCTCCATGCAGAACCGGTTGCTTGCTGCGTTCCATTCAGCACCGGTAGAGTCCTGTGTAGTCCAGTACGCGGGTACTGGTTCGTTCCATGCAGAACCGGTTGCTTGCTGCGTTCCATTCAGCACCGGTAGAGTCCTGTGTAGTCCAGTACGCGGGTACTGGTTCGCTCCATGCAGAACCGGTTGCTTGCTGCGTTCCATTCAGCACCGGTAGAGTCCTGTGTAGTCCAGTACGCGGGTACTGGTTCGCTCCATGCATAACTGGTTGCTTGCTGCGTTCCATTCAGCACCGGTAGAGTCTGTATAGTCCAGTATGTGGGTACTGGTTCGCTCCATTTGATTACCGGTTGCTTGCTGCATTCCTTACAGCACCGGAATTGTCTTGTGTAGTCCAGTAAGCGGGTACTGGTTCGCTCCACCTATCACCGGTTGCTTGCTGAGCTCCTTGCAGCACCGGGAGTGTCTTGTGTAAGTCCAGTACGCTGGTACTGGTTCGCTCCATATATAACGGGTTGCTTGCTGCGTTCCATTCAGCACCGGTAGAGTCTTGTGTAGTCCAGTACGCGTGTACTGGTTCGCTCCATATGTAACCGGTTCCTTGGTGCGTTCCATTCAGCACCTGTAGAGTCCTGTGTAGTTCAGTACGCGGGTACTGGTTCGCTCCTTATCACCGGTAGCTCGCTACTATCCATATAGCACCGGTATTGTCATAGTTGGTCCAGTACGCGGGTACTGATTTGCTCCATCATTACCGGGTGCTCACTGCCCATATTCAGCCCCGGTAAGGCCTCTGTGTGTCCAGTATAGGCGACTAGTTTACTCCACCTATAGTCTAGTCGCTGAGACCATCTCCGCTTATGTACCAGTACTTGCAGCTCTCTGGGCCTAGCGAGGCTGCCTTGCCCGGTATATTGGCAAGGCCGATGAGCCTCCTTTCTCATTTTGCCAGTCTCAAGGCTGCCTTGCCCGGTATATTGGCAAGGCCGGTAGAGCCTCCTCTCTCGTTGTGCCAGTCTCAAGGCTGCCTTGCCCGGTATATTGGCGAGGCCGGTAAAGCCTCCTCTCTCGTTGTGCCAGTCTCAAGGCTGCCTTGCCCGGTATATTGGCGAGGCCGGTAAAGCCTCCTCTCTCGTTGTGCCAGTCTCAAGGCTGCCTTGCCCGGTATATTGGCAGGGCTGGTAGAGCCTCCTCTTTTGTTATGCAAGCCTCAAGGCTGCCTTGCCCGGTATATTGGTAAGGCCGGTAGAACCTATTTCCATATTGTGCCAGTCTTAAGGTTGCCTTACCAGGTATTGGCAAGGCCGGTAGAGCCTTTCTATTATTCACTGTACCACCATTCTACATTGCATTGTACAAATCACGTGTTGTTATATGTGTATGCCAAACCCACAAGGGTTCTCTTTAAACTTTCAATAAAGTTGTGTTTTTATCTTAACTCTGTATCTGAGAGTCAAAACAAACCGTGACAATCTTACAATCAAAATAATAACAAAACCAAAATAACCTGCCCCATCCATATATATATATATATATATATATATATATATATATATATATATAAACTAACACTGGCACCAGTCAATACATAATGGATGAGGAAAAAATGAAAAATGGCCATGAAATGAGATTAGTCAAAGATGATGTGCAAACTGTCAAAAACAAGATGGATGGAAATGAAGATGAATGGCTCAGAAACAGTGATTAACAAATCTTCTTTGTATATTAGTATACTGATGTCAAAATAAGTATGAGGTGGCACATCAGATGGTTATGATGAATAAAGGCATTGATAAGGTTAATAATTCATATCAATATATACAGGTTCTGTGTTAGACACGCCAGGGACCGTTAAACCAAACAGTTGGAAAAGGGAAGAAAACGTGTGACTCACCAGCATCACTTGAATAGCCAAATGCTATGCTTCTGCAGTTCTCCTCATTTCAGGACAAAGGAATCTTCAGACTCCATAAAAAGCATATACTTTAATTCTTAATGTTTAAAACATCAAACACAGAGAGTAGACATCAGAGCATGATGACCCAAAAACCAGAACTCACATCAAACAATCGTCTAACGCGTTTCACGCCTGTGGGCGCTTAATCATAGACTAACTCAAAAATGGAAAACCCCGTGCTAATAAAGCCTCTTACATAAACCCAACTGGTTAAAAGATTCAAATAACAAATGATGACTTTCTGATTACTCACACGTCAATCAAGACCAATCACAGCCAATGAAAGAGGTGGAATGGAACAAGAGATGTGCGTAGACATAAACCTTCGTGATCTCATATTAGCTTACATACATATTAAAAAACATTAAAATACTTGAAAGTAATAAAAAGACCCAGTATATAAACTTAGTTGGTGCTATTTAGCCTTACATCAACTAAAATCACTCTGAAATGTTCACAATGTGCAAGAAACAGGCGTAGCTGAAAAGCCATTCGGACATCAGATGCGTAATACAATCCTGGAAATACATATAGAAAAAATAATAATAATAAAAAATAATAAAAGAATAATGACACTAATAACATACACATTCATAAAATGTACAATATAATTAGTATAACTAAAAAATTAAAAAATATGTATAAAGGTGTATATCACTAGTGTTAACAGGAATTGCATGCGCATTTGGGGAAATTGCATTGGGAGAACACTTGAACACAGCTACCCCCATAGATATTAACCAGGTAGAAGATGTGTTCGAAAACAGCCCCAGGAATATCGCGACATCCAGGACATATACCTCAGAACTAAGCCTGGACAGACACAGTACCAAAACCATAACTATGTACTGCAGAGTCATATAGGAAAAAGGGGAGGATGGGGGGGAGTCCCCCGCAAAATAGATAATGTGAGACCCAGAAATAAACAGAGGGAACCATATATATGGCATATGGTTGGATGCCCAAAAGATAAAGATCATACCCCGTTGAAACAAAGGATGGCATCAGTCAAAAAATATGTCTGATATCCCATTCCAAATTCAGACTAAATGGGACCCTTGATCCCAACTTGAATACCAAAATGCCTCCCAGTGATTGATCAGCTTGAGGATATCCCCACCTCTCCATGGTAACCTCACCTTCTCAATCCCACATAATCCAAAGCAGGAAAGACTACCCCCATGACACTCCAGAACATGCTTGGCTATAGACTCTTTTTTTCCCTTTTTTGATCTGATGTATGTGTTCCCTAATCCTTTGCTTCAAGGGACAAATGGTTCTACCAACATACTGAACAGAACATATCTTACACGTGAAGAAGTATATTACATATTCTGAGTTGCAGTTTATATTACTTTTTATTTTGTATATCTGCCCATACTGGGTAACCACAAATTCTGTGGATGCCTGTGCATACCTTCAACATTTACAGATTCCTGCACCACACTTGAAAAAACATGTATATTGCAACCATGTCGGTGTCACTTTCTTTCTCATATACAGGCTTGGTGAGACAAGATTTCCAATCTTGGCACCTCTTCTTGCCACAAAGTTGCACCCTTCCTTAAGGATGGTAGACAATTTTACATCCGTCTGGAGCAGTGGGAGGTTCTTATTAATGATATTACAAATACTTTTGTATTGAGAACTGAAAGTGGTAATGAACCTTACACTGCTACAGTCCTGAGATATTGAGGGTCTTTTTCTTCTCTGCAATCTCAATAAATCCTCCCTGGATCTGATCTTGGCATCACGGTATGCTCCCTCCACAAGGTTCCAATCATATCCCCTCACAATGAATCTGGATATCAAATACTTAACCGCATAACCGCAGGAACTGTCCCTTGGGGATATTGTCGATCTGAAACCTTGGGTAGGAAGATCTCGCATGCAGCAAACTGTTGCCTGCCACCGGCTTCCTGTATTTGCTGGTAAAAATCCTGCAGGAAACAGGATCACCTGTAAGTGTGAAATCCAGGAAGGATATAGATGGATATCCATATGAATGAGTAAACTTCAAGTTTAACTGATTATCATTCAAAGACTGCATACCTCATCATACCCTGCCAAATAAACAGTAGATTGTCGCTGTATCTCCCATACCACAAGATCGACTCCCGTCAGGGTCCTCCATCCCCAAAGATGTAGGTGCTTTCCCACCAACTCATATAGAGATTGGTGAGAGAGGGGGGAAAACTCGCCCCTATGGCAACTCCACACCTCTGGGGGTAGAAGACCCCATCAAAGGAGAAGAAATTGTGGAATAGGAGATACTCAACTGCCCTGCAGAGAAAAGAAATCAGACCCTCACTGTACTGAGTGAATCGTTCCAACTGGACCTTCAAGGCCTGAAGACCCAGCTGGTGAGAAATAGAGGAATACAACGCCGCAACATCGCCCGCTAGCCACAGACAGCCACCATGCCACTTAAGATCCACCATTTGCTGCAACACCTGCTTGGTGTCCAGCAATGAACCCAGCAGAGCATCCACCACCGGCCGAAGGTACACATCCACTAAATCTGACAGAGGCTGATTGAGCGAGCCAATGCTGGATACAATTGGCCGACCAGGAGGGTCAACCAAGGATTTGTGCACCTTTGGCAGATGGTGGAAAATGTCCATGATGCAACTATTCGGAACCAACGCCTAAGCCTTGGTTTTCGTCAGTATCCCCATAGCTAGACCTACATTCGTGACCTCTCTCAACTTCAACTTGAATGACAATAATCAAATAAATAATAGCATAAACAAAAAACAAGAGATATGACATAGCCAACCCCCACAGATGGGCCACACCACATGCCATGAACAAAAGAGATCTTACAATCAAAATAATAGCAAAACAAAAATGACCTGCCCCATCCCTAGATAGATAGATAGATAGATAGATAGATAGATAGATAGATAGAGATATATAAATAGATATATAGATATAGATATATATATAAAACTAACACTGGTGCCAGTCAATAAATAATAGATGTGGAAAAAATGAAAAATGACCATGAAATGAGACCAATCAAAGATGATGTGCAAACTGTCAAAAACAAGATGGATGGAAACGAAGATAAATGGCTCAGAAACAGTGATGAACAAATCTTCTTTGTATACTAATGTCAAAATTAGTATGAGGTGGCACATCAGATGGTTATGATGAATAAAGGCATTGATAAGGTTAATAATTCATATCAACCATAAACATCCATAGCTAAAAGGAATGATTAAATGAAGTGATAGCAAAGTTCTAGTGCCTTAGCAACGGAGCCTGGTCGATATACATGGTTAAATGGGAAGGCAATAATTGCCATATCTTATGGCCCGTTCCGTTCCTCCAGGCAATATTCACAAATACCTGTTAACTCCTTCCTCGGGATTTCCGCCACTCGCAAGTTCCATGCAAGACGTTCCTCAGGCACCTCATCACAGTGCACGTTTCTCAGTTTCGTTTCTGGTCATCATTTCGCTCATATGCACAAATCATTTTCACTGTAGGAAACATATCATGTCACATCACTTCATATACTCCATCTCATTTCTCATCCTCTTAAATTCACATATAATAGAGCAAGACATCAGTACATTAAGTTAATAGCTAAACATCTGCCAACACGTTTCACCTGCATTACCGGAGACTTTTTAAGGCAAACAAAACAACACATCTGGGGTTAGTCCTTTTAACCTCCTCCACCGGATAGTCACATGTGGTTGTCATAGTTACCCAATCAATAAATTCACCTCTCTGATGTCCCGGTCAGGATAGCAACAACTTCACCCATATCACCATATATAATACAATTCATATTAGACATTAACTTTCTTTATAGTCACTTCACAGTCTTATTATTATCCACGTCATAGTGACTTTGATCAGTGTGGTACAAACATATACACATACATAGCCTCACCCATAGGGGTAATCAGATCAACCGTCCCAAAAAGCCACAAAGGATAGTTTAAATTCCACCAACTGTAACAAGTCATCTGGTGGGCGCAAACCATCCCCACAGGGGGAGGCAGCACATCGAACTGGGGGAATGGGAATTGAAGCAGGAGATTTTCCTTCAAATAGTGGATCATTGAAGCAGGCAAGGCATAGATTTGATTGACTTTCTTCTCAATGCAAAACTTCCAGTGTTCTGACCAGATCAAGAGACCCTCAGGGGGTGGCAGTGGATGCCCTGGCGATTCCATGGTGGTATGCTCTGGGGTATGTGTTCCCTCCTCTGGTTATGATTTCCAGGGTTATCATCAAGATTAAGAGTGCAAGGGTTTGCACTATTCTCATTGCTCCCTTTTGGCCAAGAAGAGCTTGATTTCATTAAGTGTTCAACATTTCCATGGTGGAACCCTGGCATCTTCCTTTAGTGCTTGATTTGCTGTCTCAGGGATGATTCATCATCCCAGCTGAGACAAGCTCCCCTTGATGGTGTGGAACTTAAGGCCAACGTATTGAAACACAGGTAGTTGAGTGATTCCATTATCCAGTCTGTGCTGCAAGCATGCAAGCTTCTCTCTCTAGATTTTCATTGAATTTGGCTAATCAACTTTGCCTTTTGTTTCCTTTGTGATCTTGACCCCTTAGGATTCAATCTTCTGACTATTTTGGATTTTTTGCAAGCTGTATTTGATGATGATCTATGGGTCAACTCTCTTAAAGTTCAAGTTTCTGCCTTGTCTGTACTTTTCCAGTGGAACATTGTCCGGATTCCTGAGATTCAGACTTTTCTTCAAGGATTTATTTATATTCTCCCCCCATACTGGGATTCAACCCTGAGTACTTCAGTCCTTTCCCGTTTCCTATCCCAGCTTTCTTCGATATCTTCCAAACATGTTACATGTAACACTGTGTTTCTTACTACTATTGCTTCTGCAAGGAGAGTCTCTGAACTCATTGCTTTAGCCTGCAAATCTCACCTTGTTTTTCTCCAATATAAGGTTGTCTAAAGGACTGTACCTGAATTTCAGCCTAAGGTTGTGTCTGTGTTCTACATCAATACTCCTACAATACCAAGGAGGTGCTTCTTCATTCTTTGGATGTGATTTGCTGCCTTCACCAGTACCTTCACTCTACTCAGTAAATCAGGCAAATGTACACCCTCATTGTAATTCCTGATTGCCCTAGAAAGGGCAGACCAGCTTCTAAGACGACCCTTGCCTTTTGGCATAAAAGCACTATTAGGCAGGTATCTATTCTTAAGTCACATCAGTCTATTTTGGGATTACAGCTCATCCAACCCATTCCATCAGTACTTCATGGGCTTTGAAGAATTTAGTTTCTGTGGACCAACTTTTCAATGCAGCAGCATGATCTTCTGTTCACACATTTATAAAGTTAATATTTATTTATATGCCTTTGTTACCTAATAAGTCAGAGCGTATTATAGCTGCTCAGGGTGTGTCTACTGCCAAGTAACTCTTTGATTGATGGGAGATTTTGTTAGTATTTTTCCTTTTGTTTTTAGTGATTATATTGGAACCTATGTGACAATATAATTAGTAATATAGGGTATAGCATGTCACTATTTGAGGTTCTATAGTCATTTTGACAGTGCTCACTTTACAATATTACATTTAAGGTCAATTGGTCCCTTTTTATTTTTTATTTATTTTTCTCCTCTATGTTTTTCTTTTCATAATAAAAGTTATGTTTTATTATTATATCATATCTTGTACCATTATTTGTGTTTGGGGTATTCTTTACTGTTTTGTACAGAGGGATTTAAATGTGTCTTTTCGAGTAGTTTTCTATTTTCCCTCTTTGTCCCTTTCCACAATAACAATCAGGAAGGGGTAACGGGAAGAACCATAGTAGAGGAGGGAGACACCACAGGAGTGGGTGTTAAAGTGGTAGCTCTGAGCATTTCAAACATGTTGTCCACCTTGCGTTCTAGGCTTTGTAAATGGGATTCATGATTATTGAGGAATTTCTCCTGATCTTGTCGAGCAATTATATGTGCTATATCTGCGGGGTCCATACTGGCCCAATTATTTTGTCATGGACAGATTTAGCAAAATTGTAGCTAGAGATTGGCACTTGAGAGCAACGCTAGTGATAGATTCTGTACAGACAGACTCGGAGAAATATTAGTTAGAGATCGGCGCTTGAGAGCAACGCTAGTGATCGGTGCTAGCCACAGGAGTTCCCTTGCTGGCCACGAAGGCAGTTGAGTTGGGGCCCTGACCAGGATGAGTACAGTTGTGACTAGGATATTTCTCTGAGTGCAAGTAGATCCTATGCAGAATAGGAATAGTACTGGTACATCTAACAACATACTGAGGCCTTAGCCGGAGGTTCAAACAGTAAGGAGACACCCAATCATCAGGCAGCAGTAAGAGCCGCTACAAAATCCCAAGGCACAAGGAGAGGAGCCCTAAAGGGATCGTAAGCCGCAGCATATTATCAAGCGGAGCTGGCCACCCAGGAAGCCCCCAAGGGCTATATCAATAGGTAACAGTGACACTGAGCTACACAAAGCTCAACAGGGCAGGTGCCCCCAGGTAGAATGCGGCGCTTAGCCGCTCTGTAAGCCTAGCAAGGGCTGATAGTAAATATAAATAAGCAGTGCTGAGCCACACAGAGGCCCAACCAGGGCTGGTACCCACAATAGGTATGTTGCGCTGAGTCGGGCTGGAAGCCCAGCAAGGGCTGATAGTAAATATAGATAAGTGGCACTGAGCTGCACAAAAGCCCAACCAGAGCTGTTGCACATAATAGGTTTGTGGCGCTGAGACGCTCTGGAAACCCAGTCAGGGCTGGTGCCCCAAACAAGTATGCAGTGTTGAGCCACTCTGGAAGCCCAACACGGGCTGGATGTAAGCGTTTCGCTTACCTTGGAGAACCAACCACTGGAATGCTCGATCAGCATTCGGCCTCCTACTGCTTCTCCGGCTGCCATCTCCGTGGGTCTGTTCCATGCGGCTCTTGCCTTGTCGAGTTCCTCTTCCGGCCAGCAGTATGCGGGCGCGCATCACAGGGATTCCCTTAGTGATGTCGCAACCTGGATTTTTTTAAGATTCAGTAGACTTATTCCTCCACCTCTCAGTGGTGGAGCAATCAGTATTTAAACTGGATACCACATCAGTTGTCCTTTCTTGGTGTTCTAGTGCAGTTAGTGTTGTTGAGCTCTGTGTATTACCTGGTTTGTCTGACTACCAGATCTGGTGCTGACCTGTGGCTGTGTCTGACTATCCGTTCCGTGTATGACCCTAGGCTTGTCCGACAACCAATCTAGTGCAGACCTGCGGCTCTGTCTGACTAAACGCTCCGTGTATGACCAGACTTGTCTGACTAACCGATATGGTGCTGACCTGTGGCTCTGTCTGACTATCCGTTACGTGTATGACCCTAGGCTTGTTTGACAACCAATCTGGTGCAGACCTGCGGCTCTGGCTGACTAACCACTCCGTGTATGACCAGGCGTGTCTGACCATCCTATCTGGTGCTGTCCTGTGGCTCTGTCCGGCATGTCCCCTGTGTTGCCTCTTTTCCGCGGACATCCATCTGGTGCAGACCTGGGGCTCTTTTAGACTACCATCTATACCGACTGCAGGCGTGAGTCTGGTATCCAATTCCAGCTGTACTGACTGCAGGAGTCAGTCAGAAATCAGCTTCTAGCTTTGTTGACTGCAGGCGTGAGTCAGCTATCCTTTCCAGCTAGACTGACTGCAGGCGTAAGTCAGTATCTCCTTGTGCATTTCTGGTCGGAGTTATCCTGTTCCAGTTCAGGTTCCAGCAGAAGACTATCAGTGGCTGAACCTGTTCCTGTTCCAGTCCAAGTTCCAGCAGAGACTACCAGTGACTTCAGCCTAGTCTCTAGCAGTGAGGTCTGTCCCAGGCGGCCTACTATTCCTGATAGTAGTGCTATCTTATCTGTTGACCTACTGCCAGTTCCTGTTATCTGTTGTCTTACCTTATTCTGTGCCTTGAATAAAGATGGTTTTACTTATACGTACTAACTCCTGAGTTATCTGGGTAACCATGACACTGGTGTAAAACGAGACAAGTGGCATTGAGACGCACAGAGCCCAGTCAGGGTTGGAGCCTCCAGTAGTTATGCAACGTAGAGAGCTTTGGAATACCAGCAAAGGCTGTAGGTAATATAAGATAAGCGGCACTGAGCTGCAATGAAGCCCAGTCAAGGCTGATACCCAAATAAGTATATGGCACTGATCCATTCTGGAATCCTGACAAGGGCTGTAAGTAATATAAGATAAGCAGTGCTGAGCCGCAATGAAGCCCAAACAGGGCTGGTGCCCAAATAAGTATGTGGCTCTGAGCTTCCCTGGAAGCCCACCAAGGGCTCAGGGAAAATTAAAGATAAGCGGCTCTGAGCTGCATAGAAGCCCATACAGGGCTGAAACCCAATATAGGGATGCAGAGCTGAGCTGCTCTGGAAGCCCAGCATGGACTGGAGACTAGATGTATAAGTGGCGCTGAGCCGCACAGAAATGGAGGCAATGCTGAACGGAAACAAGGCCCCACTGGCCTGAGATCAAGCCAATGCCACCCTCGGAGGCCCCGGAGTTAGGCGGCCGGCACAACCCAAAGCACAAGGAGAGTCTGAGGTAACTGGAGCTGATGGGGAAGAAGCAGAGGTATGGCCGCAACAGCTCACCAGAAACACAACTTCAGCAAGGTAACAATGGGTAAGCCAGAGAATGATCAGCCAGTCCTAAGTCAACACCAGGGAACGCAAATCAAACCAAGCAAGTTACAAAGGGGCAAAATAGATGATTAGTTAGTCAGTCCAAGGTCAAATCCAGAAACTCAAACTAACCAGGCACAGTACAGATAAGGGCAAAAATAGAAGAGTAGCAAAGTAGGCAAGCTCAAATTAAACACAGGCAAGTCAAACAGCAGGGACTCGAAATAACTGGGCAAAGATCAACAGGCAGGCCAGGCTATAAGGAGCCAAGAATCAGTCACAGTGTTGGCCCAACCTCCATAGGCAGGTAGGAGTGACACTCATTCCTACCCTGGCTGTGGGGCACCCACTTCTCATTGGGACTTGAATTTGGTCATACGTTTAAGCCTCTGTCTTCTGTTTCCCTTCAAATCAAGAGACAGCTTTTCTCCTGGCTATTGTTCCTGTTCAGTAAGTTGCTGAACTGCAGGCCTTGTACTGTAAACCCCCTTTTATGATCTTCCATTCTAATAGGGAGGTTTTGAGAACTCCTGTAGTATTTCTCCTTAAGGATCTGTCTACATTTCACATTAACCAGCTCCATCTAACAGAGAGGAAGAGATTCTTTTTTAGACATGGTTATACAGCCTTTTTTAAATCTGACTTGCTTCTTGTCATTCCTGAGGGCCCTTGTGCAGGCCATGCTGTATTTAAGATGATAGTGGCCTCCTTGATTAAGGTTCAGGCCATTCATCAGGCTTTTGTTTTCGGGATGTAGCCAATTTTAACAGATCAATGGGTGCCTCCTAGGCCTGCAAGAACCAGGCCTCTGTGGACCAGCTGCATAACACCACAGTGTGGTTTTCCCTTTGCACTACTGTGTCAAAGTGCTGGCTTAGGCTGAAGCCAGTTTTGGACACAAGGTCCTACAGGCCATTGTGCCCATGTAAGTATCATTCTTATGTTTATTTGCCAGTCACCTGTTTGCTTTCCTGTTACTTGGTTTGCTTTGTAGGTGACACCTGAGCTTCATATTGTTCCAGTGTGTGCCTGCTTGAACTGGTTGTGTTTTCAGGGGTTCCCCCTCCTTGAATCGTGGTGTATAGCTTTGGTATATCCCCATGGTTCCTATATTCATCACTGGATAAATGAGAAGAGAGGATTTTTGTGTCTAACCAATAAGTCCCTTTCTCTTAGTCCATATGGAACACAGGACTTCCCTGCCAGAGAAAAACGAGTTGTTTAAGTTCCTGGAAGGGGGGCTGTTGGATACTCTAATTCAGGTGACCCCCTTTCCTGCATCTCTTCTGTGTTCAGTCTTTCCTATTCATTAAAATTGAACATTACTGGTGGAAGTAGAGAGGAAGGGCGTCTTCACCTCCAGAGAGTCTTTTAAGGCAAGTGTCTGAACTCCTCGCTGGATGGTCCTTTACCTAAGGTTTATGTGTTCCACAATAGAAAATGATTTATCATCTTATCTTTGGTTACTGTTGCTACAACATAGTTTGTTCAATAAACCAAATGGGATGCTAAGGGAGACTGTTAAAAATACAATATGTATTACTGCACTACTGTCAAAGGCTAACTTACCATGCCAAACAGTGCATTATATTCAAACAAAATAGGAGTGCATTAAAGCAGACCAATGAGTGATGGGAAGAACAGTAACCATAGAAACTGCCGTCAGTAAACAAAAACAGTGGTAACATGTACACAGTGCTGGACGTTACAGTGATGTAAAGTATGGATAGAAAGAAAACATTAATCTAGAATCCATTCTTTAAATAAACAAACATTTGGAAAGCAATAAAAGTGCTTTTAAGTAATGGATTAAATGACCAGATGTATAAATACACTTTAGATATTAAGCTAACTAGTAATATTTGGACAAAACTGGAAACATCCAAGCCTGAGGATAACGTATGCCAAATGTAAAAATCCAGAGAACTTCTGCTCGATCATGAAGCTAGAAAAAGGCGTAGAAACTCTTTCGATACCTAGGACATTGTTACATTCAATTAGATAATGATCAGCTTGTTTAATACAGTCTTTAGCTGTAATGAACTCACATGTTCTCTTAACCTATCTTTCAGGGGCCCACTGGTTTATCTAACATATTGAATAAAGTAATTCTGGCAAATTACAAGATAAATCATGGGATGAATTCTATAATCATATACTCATTGTCAGTGTTGCTGCTAGAAAATGACTTGGACACCTTAAAAAACGTATACTTTAAACAAACCCTCTATACTTAATCATCACCTCTGTGGTTAATCAAGTTGGGACTGAGAAATGTTTAGATCTGACCATGCTAGGGAAGACATTATTTACTAATGTATTCCTCCTTCTGGTTACAAATTGTCAACCATCCATAAAAACTAGAGTTTGTCAACACTGAAAAGTTTGAGTAAATTCATCTGCATTATACATTTAATGAAACTGAAATCGCTGCTATACTCATTAATAAATAAGGGTTTTCAAGTTTTAGGCTTGGTACTTCCCTGAGATTTATTGCTAGTAAGGGTAGACACTTTTCCACATTCAAAATCTGGAGGAATCCCTTCTTTATAATCTCATGATACCCTCCAGCTTGGAATCTGTTTCTCAGTGTTATGGTCTGTAACACAAAGTAATCAGTGGAAGAGCAATTTCTGCCCAATATACCATAAATCAAATGTTTAGGATGCCATGAATGTGTGCGTAAGAGAGGGAGAGAGAGTTGCCTGGTGAGGGTTTACAAAATACAATGTAAGCAATCTTGCAAATCCCAAAAAGTGATTCTGTGTATGTAAATAAAGATGTGAATTGCAAACTCAAATCATGCAACTTTACTGATGCGAAACAAAAACAACCGACAAACTATGTTGGTGTACATTGCAAAATGAACAAAAGGTCATCAATAAACTTACTATAGGCCTGTATGCAAGTTTGTGGCTCATTACTATGTCAAAAATGTTGGACTCCTCCAACCATTCAATATACAAATTGGAGAATGATGGGGCTAAGGTGACACCAATGAAATATCTGGAGATAGCATACACTGTTATACATAAAATAATTGTATGACAAAAGGCATTTTTAATTTTAATTAATTTCTAATAAGGAAATACTTTAACTCCTCAGAATAAGCACTATATATTTTAAAAGGTATTGTATAGCCAATAGACCTTTGTCATGTGTGATTACTGAATATAATGATCTTATATCCTTTGATACCCGCACAGATCCAGGGTTCCAATGGATTCTAGGATGTCTCTCTCTCTGATACAGCTTCTCAGTCTTAACACAAACATACATCCACAAACTGCCTATACCAGGCAATATTGCAATAACCTAAAAACCTGTTGCACTCAATTCACATAATGTATCAAATACCCAATCAGAAGAAAGTAACCTAGAGCTAGTTATACTGAAGAGTGGTGCTACAGGGGAAATAATATACATACAAAAAAGCACAACAGATAGCCCTGCAGTACTAGCACTCTATTCCAAGTCAAGTATAACTGGGGGTATGCTTCATACTATGGATCAAATGGGTACAAAAACGTACCCATTTGATCCATAGTATGAAGCATACTCCCAGTTATACTTGACTTGAAGTAGAGTGCTAGTACTGCAGGGCTATCTGTGTGTGTGCTTTTATACCAGGCAATATTGGTCTGCCCAGAGATAATCTTTCCTCTTTATGCGACTTAGGTAGATGATAAAACACTGGAATACTTGGGAACTTAACTTTTAAAAATTCAATTTCATTAGTAGTAAGTAACCCTAATGACAAACACTCATCAATATAATCTTAGTAAAAACTTTAGAAAATGGGTTTGTAGAATCTTTATTGAGGGACGCATAAAACTCAACATCAGAACTTTGCGTGCTTCTGCATGATATTACATGGAATAGAGGACCACAAAATAACCTTCTGTGTCTACTCTTCTTGTAACAATAGTTATTAACTGATAACTTGTCAAAAGATTTGTTCACTTTTACATATTGCCACCTCCTCTGTGAGGAAGTGATTTTACTCAAAGAAACGAAATCCTCCTCTGCCACCCTCTGAAATTTCTCAATGGCCCCATCACTGTATTGAAATAGGCAAAAAGTGGAGTTGAACCAACATTCTGTGGTAGCCAGAACATGAGAAGAATCCACATTCCTTACCCCTTAACAACCCATGACGTACATGTACGTCATGAGGTCCTTGGTCCTTAAAGGGCCAAGGACGTACATGTACGTCATTGAATTCCGGGCTCCCCACGTGACTGCACACCGTTTGGGAAGTCCGGAATCAGATTCTCAATAAAAAAATGCCCCGTGGTCCTTAAGTGACTGCCGAGTGCATGCACGGCCAGTCCTTAAGGGGTTAAACCCCTGCGATCATTCTCCAAGGAAATGTCTTCAAGTCTATGTAACATAAACAAGTCATTGGGAGTTAAATGATGGTCCTAGGGAAAATATTTGTCCATATTGTCCTGGGACCAAATATTCTCTATAGGAGATATGGATAAAAATTCAAGTCATAAGAATTATTGGAGTCTGTTGTTGCCTCTCTATGTCCAATATTAAACTCTAGGAGAATACAAATTCAGAGAAGAAAGGTCAGTTTCTGTTTGCGAGGATATATTGTCAACTAAAAAATCATATTTAAAATTATTTTCCTGACAAATCAGTTAATATCTACAACTGTATCAAAGAGATGAAAAGAACCTGTGAGGCAGAAATATAATCACTTTTTCATTAGTGACACAATTTAAAATAAGGATTTTGGAGGAGATGTTTGGGATCTTGAACTTGATGGACTTGTGTCTTTTTTCAACCTAACTTACTATGTTAATATATATATATATATATATATATATATATATATATATATATATATACACACACACAATAGGGCACCATATTCCTGTTGCACATAAAGAAGCAGTTCCAGCAGATAGTGTCTCATGGGAGAGCTCCCCAAATCCCAGATAAGTGCCATCATCTATGAACACCAATTCAGCCCTTTGAAGTCTGTTTGAATGCTTAGTTTACTAAAAATGTAAAGTTCATCATCACCATCTAAAGCCATAGGCTCTTCAGACTCAGTGTGTGTGGCAGATATATATATTATGGCCTATATAATGGTGCATGACACCAGGAAACTGTGATATATATTTTTCATAAGAAGTCTAGGAGGAACAAAAACCACATTACAGAAAATGCTACAATGCTCTTGGTACCTCCACTCCAAAGGCAATAGTGAATTATTATTATTATTATTTATTTATATAGCACCAGCTTATTCCGCAGCACTGAATGAAGCAATATAGAATTTAAAAATACAAAAATATTACTTGATAATTAAACGGCTAGTAATGTTTCACAATAAAAGCAGGCAATCTTCATAGTATTTGGGCCATGGAGAGTGTTATTTCAATTCTGTCAGAGTTGTAGTTCAAGAGTAATTCAATGACAAAGTATCCCCCTCCCGCCCCTTTTACTGATGCAAAACTGTTCAGCCAGATCAGAAGGGAGGTGCCCAGGTAGACTGCACAGAGGGACAATCTTCAAGTAAGATAAGGGAAAACTTGAAAAACTTGTCAAGGGGGGCAGGGCCTTCATTGTTCTCATAGGAAGAAGATTGTCCCCTTCTGTTATCTGTCTGGTATATGGACTGGATTCCACATCTGAGAAGAGATGGCTTACATTAGGTAAAATGGGCAGGAGGGGAAACTTTGCTTGTGAATATCTCTCAAACCAAAAAGGTTTGAGAGATAACACTTATAACGTTCTTAGTGTTTTTTTTAATGCCTATAAAATAAAATAAAGATAAAACGAAGTATTACTATCCCTTTAAAGTGATAGTAATGTTTTACAAAAACAGCAGCTTCAATTAATCTTCATAATATTTGAGCCATAGAGAGTGTTATTTCATTACTGTGAGAGTTTTAGCTCAAGAGTAATTGAATGATAAAGTATCCCCCTCCCGTCCCTTTTACCTAGTGTAAGCCGCCTCCCCTCAGATGTGGAATCTGGTCCATAGACCAGACAGCTCACATCAAGGGTCAGTCTGAGAACAATGAAAGCCCTGCCCCCCCTTGACAGGTTTTTCAGCTTTTTCCCTTATCTTAATTGAAGATTGTCCCTCTCTGCAATCTACCTGGACACACCCTGCTGCTCTGAGCTGAGCAGTGTTACATCAGTAAAAGGGGCAGGAGGGGATAGTTTATCATTCAATTACTCTTGAACTACAACTATGACAGAACTGAAATAACACTCTCCAAGGCCCAAATACTATGATGATTAATTAGAGCTGCTTTTATTATGAGACATTACTATCCCTTTAAAAAACAACAAACATGTCTGTACTACAGTTACATAGGTGCCTTGCATGTTTTATGCAGAAGCGCTTTGTCAATGGCTAACATCCCATACCCAGCACTCCATTATATGCAAACAAAATAGGTGTGGATTATAAACAAACCAATGAGCAAATGCCTCATGCTCATGGTTGAAAGGAAAAAAGGTATCCTCAGAAACCGCTGTCAGTAAACAAAATATCTGTCAGCTAGTACACAATGCTGAGACAGCGCAGTGATGTAAAGTGTGGACAGAAACAAAAACACATCAATCTGGAAAACCTATTTTACATAAACACACAGTTGGAAAGCAAACAAAGTGATGTAAGTCATGTATGTATGTATGTATGTGTCATTCACTCCATTGTTTGCTTTTAAGCCACACCTATTTTGCTTCTATATAATGCATTTTTTGAAATGGGAGATAAGCCATTGATAGAGTACCTCTGGAAATGATGGCATACTTAACTGTAGTGCAGTTCATTTTTGTATTTTTATCTTCAATATATCTTTATTAATTTGTACATTTAAAGCTGAGGTCACAAGAGCACAGCAGTATTTTCTATTTTTTTCTACTCTAAGAGAGCAGATATTCCTGCCTTTTTTCAGGGCTCCCATTGGTAGTCCAGGATTATCTGTGAATGGGCTGAAATAAGACAGCAGCCTTTCTGAATACAAAAACAGTGGGCACTAATCACAATCAATTTACTGACTAGCCCTTATCTCTCAAAACAAACAGCAAAAATATTCAAGTTGAACTATCAGCCTAAAACAACTTAGGTTATTTTAAAACATGTTGTAATAACAAGCACACGTGCCTACCTTTATACCATTAAAATTATGTACAAAGTGAAAAAAACAATACCTAGTTATATGTGAGCAAGGAAGTTGCTATACTGCTGTTTAGCATAGGAGATACCTGCCCTCATTGTTATTGAAGAACTTTGGGCTTATTAGTGTGGGTGGCATATTGACAGTATGCATTGAGATGTCTTCTTGATCATATCCCTGTGAATCCGCCACCATCCACCTACATCGCTATGAATCTGCCATGCACTAGTTTGACAATGTCTCATTTTCATATAGAAATGCAGGTTAATGAGCCATCATCATATTAATGTGGGTGTGTTTATATGTTAATGTGACACATCGCCACCTGCAGCGCTCCCTAGCTTTGCACTATAGCTTTGCTCTTAAGCAGCTCTTGGTAGCAGCATCAGCCTTGATAGTCAGTTTTTCTGGCAAACAGTGTCTACTCATCTTCTAGATTTTATCGGCAAATGAGCTGTACTTTTCATTCCATTATTCCAAATACTCAGATAATGTTACATCTTGTCTTACTGCATCTGTTTTGTCTAATAACCCCCCTTTGCCCTCCGGCTCTGCCTACTGTCTTGTTAGCTAGTGTGACAGCACAGTCTCACGGACACATGCACACACAGAGTGTCAAATACTCCTAGTGACATAGAGTCTCACATAAGGACAGACACATACACACAGTAACATACAAACAGTTAGATAGAGTGTGACATACACAGACTCACAGTTTCACTGACAGTGTCACATAGACACACTCAAACAAAGTGTTATATACACATACACTCACATAAAGTAACATGTCCTTCATGAAAGGAGAGACTTTCCATGTAGTTTCACCTCTCTGGCCGGTGATAAAGTGTAAGTGCAAGGTGGAGAGGCTCTTTGAACTTGTCTGAAGTCAACAGCTTCTACTTACCTTAGAATCAGCATAAGTAGCAGCAGTTGCTGTCAGTGATGTTCAAATAGCCTCTTCACCCAGCACTGACATTGTATCCCCAGCCAGGGACCTGACATTGCATATGAGGCCTTGTTACTGCTGGACCAAGCTTCTTGTATAAGGAGGAGGGTGGAAAAGGGCAGGAGCACCTGGAAGTGTTTTTATATGTGGAGGAGGGCCTGGAGCAAACAGCATCAAGTGGCAGTCAAAGATACTGAGTGAGCAGTGCAAAGAGACCAAATGGGTATCAAAAGGAGAGAAGGCAGGAAGAAGAGGAGGTGGCAAAAGTAAGAGCTGAAAGGGATAGAGTTCTGAAAGGGATACGTAAGGCAGTGAAAGGGAGGGCACAGAGAGATCCATGAGGCAGAGAAAGGGACAGCAATGATGGTTATTTGACATGACCGTACATGGCAATAAGGGATACTTGAGATAGTGAAAGGGAGGAATATAACAGATACATGCTGAGCGAAAGGGAGGGCAGTGAGGGAAACATGAAGTGGTGAAAGGGAAGGTAGTAAATTAAACTTGAGAAGGCGAAAGTGAGGGATGTGTTATTGTCACGGTAATCAGGCAAATAATGACAGACACAGTATAAAATGTGACCACCTTTATTGAGAATGTAGCAAAGTAGATAATAACCCACACAATCCCAGACCCAGACAAGCTTGACCCCAGACTCAACCGGGAGCTGCACACTGTGCTCTGCCCTGTACTGCGGAAGGACCTCAGACAGAGGTTCGAGGAGAACACCAGAGTGAGATAGAGAGTAGGACTACTCTAGGTCTAGAGGTAGAGGCAATGAGGAGCCAGCAGGCAGTCACAGCCACAGGTCAGGCACACCTGGACTATACAGGCATAGGTCATTGCCAGAGCCACTGACCTGACAAACAGAGACTACAAGGAGCGATAGAGAGCAGCACCAGAGGAGACACACCAGATCCCACAATCGGGTAGAGCCCGAAGTCAAAGGGTAGGCATACCATACTGAGGACACACGGAGTCAGAAGTGGTCGGAGCCAATAGGAAGCACACCGGAGACTACACGGAGAAATACAGATAACAGGGACTACACAAAGTGAGTCTGAGGCCAGAGGCCAAGGGAGGCACACAGGGGACACACGAAGCGAACCCATAGCCAAACCCAGAGGTCAGACAGGTGCGGGTAGATAGAAGCCAGGGTCATACACAGAGCGAATCCTCAGACAGAACCAGTGGTCAGCACGGATCGGGTAGTCAGACAAGCTGGGTCATATACGGAGCAAATACTCAGACAGACACGGATCACAATGGAGCAAGCAGAAGCTACCCGAAACACCACGTAAGGGCAATAGCTCCCAGGCATAGGAAAGTATATAAAGTAGCAGAAGGAGGTGGAACCCAATTACAGAAAATAGCATAGGCCCATAAACAGGCATCCAGGCAAGTGCTTGTCCATGCTGAGTAAAGAGGAAGTAGCCACCACCATGCCGCCCGACACACCACGAGGAAAGGAAGCACAGGCACACGCCAATGTAGGAGACTGTGATAGGTATGTAGGACTGAAACTCTGTGCACTGAATTTGCCCACTCCTCTCAAAATCAACCCCCTCTGCAACCCATTGCAGTGATTTTGCCACAAGTGGGCAGGGGGGCTTCTCCCTTTTCTGTTTTGGTCCATAAACTTTGTGTGACATTATACCTTCTATCACTCAAATGTAAGCAGAACTGTCAGACCTGTGCTTACCATGCCTCCATTGCGGCCTTTCGCCTTTGTTGTGCCAGCCTGGTAGCTAGAGTCCTTGCCACCTCCCTGTCTTGCTGTGTGGGGATTCAGGGGTGTTTGCTGACATATGATGTTAGCTTTGTGCGTATCCCTGTGTCCTCAGCAATGCAGAGGAGGGGGTGATCTGTGCTATGGCACCTTTTGGGTACTGTTTCTACTGGTGTTCTTGGTGGGGGCTGGTCAGCCAGGTGTGTGGTGATGTCACTCACCTCAGTACCTTTATTGACCTTCAGCACCCTCATATCGGGGCTTAGTTGTTTCGAAGCCTTCCTGTGTTCCAGTTCAGTTTGTTGATTCTCCTGGCCGCTGACTATTACACCTTACCCTGTGGATCTCTGGACTCCTGACCTCTGGCAATTATACCTGAACCAGTGGATCTCTGGACTTCTGACCTCTGCAACAGTATTACTGACCCTGATTAGCTCTGGACTTCTGACCTCTGGCTATCCAAACTGACCCTGCTGATATCTGGAATTCTGACCTCTGGCTATCCAAAACTGACCATGCTGATCCCTGCAAACCTGACCTCTGGCTACTCAAACTGACCCTGCTGATCATAGGTCTCCTTGACCCCTGACTATCCAGCTGACCCTGTTCCTCTGGTCTTCCTGACTCCTGCTTGTTTATTCCTCAGTGGATCGCTGGACCTCACTACTTATCCCTGTGTTTTGGCCTACATAACAGGTGAGTGCCTACGTGCTGCCTGGCACCAGCTCGTCTGCTGCTACAGTGGTGTCTTACAAGGGCATAGCTCTAGTAAAGATATAATCTGGAGCTCTGCCACCCATTTACCTTGAAATTGCTTTAACTTGTTCTCCAGGTTAAGGAAACCCAACAAAATTACATGTGAGATGGCCTATGTGCGTTGCATGTTTACCAAGTTACTATGTGCCCAGTTGTGTTCATCTGACCCATGTATTATGTGCAGTACATAACTGACATTTGCCAATCTGAGCCCCTATCTAATATGGTTTTAACTTATAAATTTATGATCATTAATAAAAGTTAAGTTTTAAAACCTTTAATCTGCTTTTTTTCCCCAACCATCCTTTGTGAATGATATGTTAGTAAAATGTAAGGTCCTAACATTGCTTTTGAATTAGAATAGGAACTGGGGATTTTCAAATGTGGTTTTCTTTTCTCTTCTATAACCATGAACTTTAGTCATCAAGCAAAGCCAATTGCAACATAGTCTTGAAATTAAAATGTAATAAATTTTCATTGATTTAAATGGGGCTTTTAAGCAACTGACTGCTAAAGAGGTCTCCAACTTATTGATTTTGTGGTTGTGTTTAGCCCTCAATGAGTTGCAAGCCTCACTTAAATTAGTGGGAATTTTCATTCCTCTTGTGGTGCAAATGGTTTGTTCCAGTATTGCCCCTCTTAAGCTCTACAAATAGATATCAGGAAAGGAAACTGATTGTTAAATTACCCAGCACAAAACCTCCTCATGTATTAACTTCAGTCAGACTTATTAGTGCACAACACAATCAAAGGCGTTTATAAGAAGTAAAGATAAGACAGGCACATCACATCAATGGAGTATAGCGTTAGATGTTTCACAACATGGGTCCCACCTCAGAGACTGCATACATTTAGGATGAACTTTAGATACAGGTACTCTCCACGTATAGGCTGTCAGAGTGTTTGCCTTATGTGTAACACATAATCAGAATGGACCGTTGAAGCCATTTTGTCTCAGTCCAGGGATATTGGGCTGCTGTTATATATTTTTAGACTCTGTATTCTTAAAGGGATAGTAACACTTCGTTTTAACTTTATTTTATTTTGTAGGCATTAAAAAAACATGAAGAATGATATAAGTCTTATCTCTCAAACCTTTATGGTTTATGAGATATTCACAAGCAAAGTTCCCCTCCCCGCCCCTTTTTCCTAGTGTAAGACATCTCTTCTCAGATGTGGATCAGGTTGTATGACAGTACAGATAACAGAAGGGGACAATTTTCTTTGTATGAAAACAATGAAAGCCCTTCCCCCCTTGAAAAGTTTTTCAGCTTTTTCCATTATCTTAATTGAAGATTGTCCCTCTCTGCAGTCTACCTGGGCATCTCCCTTCTTATCTGGTTGAACAGGGGGGGGATACTTTGTTTGTGAATATCTCTTAAACCATAAAGGTTTCAGAGATAAGACTTATATCATTCTTCATGTTTTTTTAATGCCTACAAAATAAAATAAAGTTAAAATGAAGTATTACTATCCCTTTAAGAAAGTGTCTGGTTTGTAGTAATATTATTCAAAAAAACACATGAAGATAAGCCCTTTTATTCTTTCTTCTAGGAAGGATTTTAGTCATCCATGTCTTAAAAATGTTCAGTTCATGTTGTAGCTGATATGAAGAATAGGGAGTGTGCTGTCTTATAGTCCTTATGTGAAGGGTGTACATAGAGCCAGTTATTAGTAATTGGATTAATTTATTTTTTAGATGTTCTTTTGGTGTAAAACCTGTTTTCTAGAAAGGTTGGTAAATTAAGAGTTACGAAAACGTAATCTTTTGAACCAGTCAGAGTTCTTTAAAAATATCCTATCAGAAAACTCTCTAGTGCGACAATTTGAGAATTAAGAGTATCTTGCTTATCTATGGTCCAGGTCTGATACCTTATGGAAAAGGGAGAAAGATAAATTCCATCTCAGAAAAATGTCAACTCCCTTTGACTTGGGGGGGGGGGGGTAGTGGAGACAAAGAAGTCAGGGTAGTGTTTGGAAAAGTAGGATGGGGATGATCTGTGGAAATGGGTGCTTGCTACTTGTCTTTTATACCAACAAAACATCGGACATCTCTTAATAGGGAGGTTAAGTCCATTACAGTTGTGTGAAAGACAGGTCAAGGTATTATCTGGTTGTGAATGGTATCAGAATAAGTCTGTAATGGGCGTAAAATGAATGTAAAATGGGTACCTTTGAATACTGGAACTACCTAAGTCTCATCCTGAATAGAGTCACCTAGCACCCTGCAGATCGAGCCACTCCAGAAGCCTCTGGTGAGAGAGAGTGAGAGAAAGAGAAGGGGGAGGGAGAAGAGTCTGGTAGCGTGGAAAAGAGAGGTATGGAAAAGAGAGAGCAGAAAAAGTCCAGGATGTGAAAGCCCTAGGCAATTTTACACTAAAGAGGAGAGATCTTTTCTCTTGGGAAAAGATTAGTGTAAAATATTGTAATCACAAAAAAAATCCCAACGTGAACAAGAAATGAACTATCTACTGATAGTAACGATTAAGAGATGCCTAGGCCTCGCATCATAAATAACTACAGAGCATATCTCACCAGAACCTGAACATCCTGGACATCTAAGCTGAAAGGGCTTAGTGAAAAAAAACATAGATATCATATCTGGAAAGTGGAAAGCCTGAATGTTCAGTCTACAGTCTCTAGATAGAATGGGGGGGGTCTCCAGATTTTTTGGATAGAATTATATATAGCAATGATGTAGGAGACAAAAGTTGAGATCTCTGATGGAAGAAAGTTTGTCAGTCTGGCGGGTTCTCCTCCATATCCGGTATAGCATCCGAAGGTAGCCATGGAGGGTGAATGGCTGCTACATTTTGGAAAGGTACATTGGGTATTCTAAGCAGATCATGACCTAAAGCTGATTCTTTAACCCTTTGAGTGCCAGAGGGGTACGCAATACATTGCTTTGGAATACGTTGCGTACCCCTCTGGCACTCAAAGGGGTAATAGAGTAGAAGTGAAATGGGAACACCTATTTAGATCTCACTCCATGATATCTTAGAGCTTTTGGTGATTTGTTTAATTTATCTTCATTTGGAGAGATGCTTGAAGCCAGATCAGAATAAAAGTCTGGTTGGATGCCTTGCCAGCTTAGAAGAGATTTCATTGTAGAGGTCATGATAGCTTCTCTAGGAATTGGCATTTTAGGATCATGTCTCTTGACCTTTCAGTAGGGGATTTTTCGGTCTAAGGGCTCTGGATTCTATGTAACCAAAATTCTGCTTGTGGAACCTCTGGAAGCCTAGATTTGAACAGGCCAAAGATAAAGTCTTCTAGGTTAATTGTGATTTCAGGCTCACCTTGCAGTCTAATCTTATTACCTCTGAATCTATTATCTAGGTCTCCTAAGTAGTCAGCCATTACATTACATGCAGCTCTCAGATCTTGTGTTTCTGACTGGAGATTATTTTGGGCTTCAGATAGTTCTACCTGTCTATATTCCAAGGAATCTAACGTCTCCCCCATGCTCTGGAAATCTGTTTGTAAGCTCCGCACAACCTCCCTGACCTCAGATTGCAGATTACACTTTACAGTTAACATAAACGTCTTGAGATCAGCAATATCAGCCTTGGTGCAAGGCATAACTGCTAAGTAACAGTGATCACAAGCTTGATCGTGTTGTTGAGTTAGTGGGGTAAAGTCCAGCTATTAGAGGAGGATCAGGTACAGATGTCTGTGTTTGTAAGTCAAGGGAAGAGATCTCAACTGTAGGGAAGAAGTCCTTCATATGTCTTTCTGTTTTCCTTTCATTTCTCTGCCTTAATTTCTCTGTATAGATTGTGTTCAGCAAGTGGTCGATGTCATGCCAAGGCATGAGTTGGCCCTTGCAGGGCCCTGATATGTAGAATTTGTTTATTTTTTGTATTTTATTGTACCTTTTAAAGTGTTAACTAAATTAGCTGAGTAGATAACATCACCAGAGCAGGATGTAGGGGTCATAAAATATTTTGGGCCCTCTGCCTTGATGGAAGTTCATCCATAGGACAGTGAAATATTATGAAATAGGGAGAACATGTATATATAGTGTAAAATGGTTCAGTACAAATATATATTCAGAATGCCCAGGTTTTACCCTTGTGGTGGGTACCAAACTGTCACGGTTCCCAGGAGTAAACCAGGAGTCAGTAGGGTAAAGTAAAACAATCTTTTATTAGAATAATCACAGTAATTTACATAAACTGATAACACACAGAGGGTGATCAAAGAGGCAAGCACTGTATCAGGAATAGCAGTCCGCCAATAGATCCACCACACTGTCTGAGACTAGGCCTTGGCCCACTGGAGCCTCGAGGTAATTCGGAATGCCCAAAGGACTAGCACTGACTCAGCCTGCAGTCAGTCTAGAAGTCTGATAGAGCTCCAGGTCCGCACTAGGATGGGTATCTGCGGAGCAGGGACCAACACACGGAGGAAACAGACAGAGCCCCCTAGTCAGCACCAGAAAGGATAGTCAGACAAGCCAGGTCATACACTGAGTGAGTAGTCAGCCAGGGTCACAGGTTTGCACCAGATAGGATATCCACTGAAGCATTGGTATGCTGGATGTGCAGTGGACAGAGCCCCAGGTCAACACCAGAGTGGGTAGTCAGACAAGCCAGGTCATACACGGAGCGGGTAGTCAGGCAGAGACACAGGTTTGCACCATAAAGGATGTCTAAGCCAAATCGGAATGCACAAGGAGAATGGTCAGACAGAGCCACAGGTCAACACCATAATGGATGGACAGACAGGCCGGGTCATACACAGTTCAGGTAATCAGCCAGAGCCACAGGTCAGCACCAGATTGGGTGTCCACTACACAATGGGAGCAGGCAAAAGAGTAGTCAGACAGAGCCACAGGTCAGCACCAGAATGGATGGTCAGACAAGCCAGACAAACAACGCAAGGGCAACTGAGTCAGGACTCAGTCGGCCCTTTAAACTCCTCCTCAGGAAGTAGGTAGGAGGAGCAGCTCAGAGGTACGAAGTAACAAACAAATAAAACAGAGGCCTGCTGCATGCTTGAAGCCTCGTGCCTGCAGATGATGCTGAAACCAAAGTAAGCTGTAACACAAACATGCCAGGGGGAGGTGTTCCTGCTATGAGTTACAAGAATAGCCACTTTGCAACCAGTTAGATCCAGCATGTTTGGTGTCCAGATATTCACACAGATATGAGGAATATGATTATTATAACATTATAGAGGTATGCTGTGGGTTGTATGTTTTGGGAAGCCTTATGATTTTTCAGGTAGACCTCTGCAGTAACATCCCTGACAGGTCTGATTGAGTGGGCTGTAAACTGTCAGACCAAACCTCCCCCCAGGTAACACCCAGGGGGTTTGGCCTCTTAGAAGGAACTGTGGAATATATTTAATATGGGTTTTTTGGATAAAACAGTGAATTTCTTTTCAACAGCTGGAAGGAGATCTTTTACCACCTGAAGTTCCTGCATGGTCTCCTAATATATCGGTAATTGTGTATAGGGATGTCTTGTGTTTCTCCTATTTTATTTTATGGACTGTTTTGCTTATATATAATCTTTATTTGTGTATGTCCTTTATTTCTGTATTTTTGTAACCAGCACTGTGAAGCCTTTTTCAGATTAAATGTTCAATTAATCAGCTCTTGTCTCTGTTCTCTAATATGAACTCACTAATCTGAAGGAAGCTCAGGTAGCACACGTTACTAAAGGTTTAATTCTATGTCTGATTATTAAGGTGATTTTATACTGTATTCTGTTGTGTTTGGGGTAACCTAAGATGCCCAGATATAAAGTCTTGGTGGTGGCAGCAAATTGTAGTGCTGGGGTGATAATGCAGGAGGGATTTCAGGGGTAAATTTGGTGGTTGCTAGGAATAGTAACAGGTAACCAGGGGTCTGGTATTGTTAACCCTTTCACTCCCACACTCTCTCCACTGTCTCAGCAGGGCCTATAGCCTTTGCTTGTGACAAACTGGTTGGCAGTGTCGGGATATATTTAGAGATTTTTAGTGCTTGCTGGATTTTACCTGTAAAGGGATCTCAGCACTAAAAGAAATTGCATACATTTTTGTGTAATTTCCAAAGACAGAGCTCAGTGCTGATTTAGAAGACATACTGCATGCAAAACAGTTCTCCCCTCCCCATTCTTGTTTTTCTTTCTCAATCTCATTTCTGAATATGGAAGCTTATCGCAAACAGCCCAAAGAGACCCTGGAATTGATGTGCCAAGCAAGGGATTTACCAACTTTTGGCAAAAGCAAGGAACAACTTATTGTAAACCTTGTGGAAGCTGACAGACCCACTGAAAGGGTTACTGAGCACTCTACTACTGCAGGACCGCCACATACTGGAATGCCTAGTGTTTGCACCCCTCAAAATGTCATGGACATTTGCTCTACAGATTTATTTAGACAACTGATGGCTTCAAATCCTCAGGAGGCCATGCAAGTGATGATTCAACAGCAGGCTGCACAGAGACAAGAAAGAGAGTCAGAAAGGAGACTTGAGCTAGAAATGGCCAAGCTGCAGTTCACAGTTCTGTCCTCATCAAACAACACTGCATCAGATACCAGCACATCTAGGTTCAGCAAGTATGATTTTCCCTCCCTGGAAGAGGGGACTGATTTGGATATATTCCTAAAAAGTTTTGAAAAGGTGTGCAGGCAGCATCATCTACCCTCAGACCAGTGGGGAAGATATTTAACTCCACAGTTGAAAGGAAAAGCTTTGGATGTGTTTGTGTCCCTTCCCCCAGAGACTGATAATGATTATGAGGCAATTAAATCTGCCTTGCTAAAAACATTTAACCTAACTACAGATGCCTATAGGAAAACGTTTAGGAGCATGCAGCAGAGAGTCTCATCCAACTGCATTCAATATGTTGGACAACTGGAAACTGCATACAAGCAATGGATTACAGGGTTACAAGCTATATGAAGCCGTTAATTACTTAATGGTCCTGGAACAGTTCTTACACACACGGAGCCCTGATGTAAGAGGGTGGATTCTAGAAAGAAAGCCAAAAACCACTAGGGATGCTGCAGAACTGGCAGATGACTATGCAGACATCCATGCACCGGCATCTAGGCATGGAGTTATGTCAGTTGGTACTCCAACCTGGAGAGGAGATACAGTGACCACTGTTGCCTTGCAGCGCTGGGGTCCTGGGTTCAAATCCCACCAAGGACAACATCTGCAATGAGTTTGTATGTTCTCACTGTGTTTGCGTGGGTTTCCTCCGGGTACTCCGGTTTCCTCCCACACTCCAAAAACATACTGATAGGTGAATTTAGATTGTGAGCCCCAATGGGGACAGGAACCAATATGAGTGTAAAGCGCTGCAGAATCTGTGTGCGCTATATAAATAAAAGGATTATTATTATACAGTTCAGTCACCATCTACAAGATCTACAGTGAGGACCTCACCACCAGTTTCCAGTATTACAGGGGCTATGTCTGGCGGGACCCATACCCGCCATTGTTTTCAGTGCAACTAGATTGGGCATCTGAGGGTTACTTTCCCCAATAGGAATCCACCACCACCTGCTCATGGAGGTGGGAGAGCCACTGGAGGGCCACCATCAGTTTTGCTTGTGGGTGGGCCTGTGGGGAAAAGAGAGCATAACCTGCAGAGTATAACTGTGGGTGACCAGGTGACCATTGGGACTGAGAAATTCTGGAGCTTCATTCACCTTGGTGTGCCCTGAAGTGGTGAACACAGAGGACATGATCCCTGGAAGAACCATGTCCATCAAAGGAATTGGGGGGGTGCGCCCCACTGTGCCCATGGCACGTGTGTACCTTGATTGGGGGGTGGGCAAAGGTTTGCGAGAAGTGGGGGTTTCTGAGGATATCCCTGTTAATGTTCTGCTGGGGAATAATTTGGGCCGGATGCTCTGTCACTATGCTCCAGAGGACACTGATTGCAAACTGGAAGGGCTAACTGAAAGTCTTGCTCAATCTAAGGTACTGTGTGAAACTTTGGGGGATGTTGTGAAATTTGATTTCTGGGAGGGAAAGCAGGGGATGTATAAATGCTTACCTGTAACTGAACCAGTGATGCCTTCCAAAGGTGAGGTGGGGTGTATTGTAACATGATTAAAATGCTTTCCAAATGTCAAAACCTAGTGGAGAAGGTAACAAGGATGAGAGATCAGAAGTGAGTGGTGATTTGCCTATGGCTAAATCCTGTGAGACCGTGATGTCTGAGAGTAAGGAGGAGGAGGAATGGGATTTTCCTTCTGTAAAATGTACCCTGGATGGGGAATGTAGAGAGCAGAGGTTGTGCTCCCAGGAGGAAAATGGGAGACAGGGAGGTATACCAATGGTATCAGGGGTAACATGTCAGCAGTATGCCAGAGCTGAAGCTGTAGAACCTGAGGAGGATGGTAATGACAGGGTCAGGTTGTCTGACCAGCAGGCAGAGAAAGGGGTAGACCGCACCCCACCCCACAATTCTCTGCCAGATGGAGCTGTACTCTCTGGTGCAGCCAGGTGGGGGGAGGGCAATACGAATTTCCTGGACACTCTGCAAGATGACCCCTCCCTTGAAGGGCTGGGACACCACGCTGAGAAGCCAGGTGCTGACATGGATAGGCACTGGTTAAATGGGGATAACCATATCTTATACTGGGAGTCCCTTCCCACTGACATGATGGAGCTCAGGGAGGGAGAAAGGCAGCTTACATGGGAAGGCAGATGGCCCATCTTGTCAGGTGGGAATGAAGGTTAATGGTGAACAAATGGATCAGCCTGTGGCTGAATCCCTCTGTCCACCATCTTAAGGGGGAGGTGTCATGCCAAGGCATGAGTTGGCCCTTGCAGGGTCCTGGTATGTATAATTTGTTTATTTTGTGTATTTTAGTATACCTTTTAAAGTGTTAGCTAAATTAGCTGAGTAGATAACATCACCAGAGCAGGATGTAGGGGTCATAAAAGGTATTGAGTCCTCTGCCTTGATGGAAGTTCATCCAGGGGACAGTCAAATATTATGAAATAGGGAGAACATGTATATATAGTATAAAATGGTTCAAAACAAATATTCAGAATGCCCAGGTTTTACCCTTGTGGTGGGTACCAAACATGCCAGGGGGAGATGTTCCTGCTATGAGTTACAAGAATAGCCACTGTTTTTGTTTTTTTTGGATAAAACAGTGAATTTCTTTGCAACAACTGGAAGGAGATCTTTTACCACCCGAAGTTCCTTTATTTCCGTATTTCTGTATTGTTCAATTAATCAGCTCTTGTCTCTGTTCTCTAATATGAACTCACTATTCTGAAGGAAGCTCAGGTAGCACATGTTACTAAAGGTTTAATTCTATGTCTGATTATTTAGGTGATTTTATACTGTAATTCTGGTGTTTGGGGTAACCTAAGGCGCCCAGATATAAAGTCTTGGTGGTGGCAGCAAATTGTAGTGCTGGGGTGAAAGTGCAGGAGGGATTTCAGGGGTTAATTTGGTGGTTGCTAGGAATAGTAACAGGTAACCATGGATCTGATATTGTTAACCCTTTCACTCATACACTCTCCCCACTGTCTCAGCAGGGCCTATAGCCTTCACTTGTGACAGTCAATATTCACAAACAGGTAAATAAAACAAACAACTGGGAGAAAACAGGGGGCGAGCCTCTGTACTAAGCCATCTAGATTTTATCTGCCCGTTATAATGGTTCCCAAGCCTTAAGTGGAATAGTGCTCTGAGAGGTAGCAGCTGACTACCCTGCTCTTAATATAAGCACTCCAAAGGTAGTAATGAAGCCTATGGTAAAAATATAGAGTTCACCAGTTTCCACACCCAGTACCTTAGAATGTAACAGTAGTAGGTCTCTGAAGAAAGCAGCTAGATCCTGAGTCAGGCCATGGTAGGGATGGAGACTGTCTGCATGCTTGCAGAGTGTGGTGGAAGATGGATGGGGTCTCTATAGGCTAGAGAGTCAGTTGGGTTGCAGTTCGCTAGACATGGTGTTCATCAGCTCAGCTCAGGCCAGTATGGGCCTGTGCTCAATTTGGGTGGGCCTGCCACAAACTAGCCCAAAACTGTACTGTATATTCCAGATGAGGCCTTAACAATGATTTATATAAATATATAGATATAGCATTATAATCCCATCCCATGCATCTATATCCCTTTTTTATGCATGATAGTAACATATTGGCTCTTGCAGCAGCTAAGTGACACTGCACACTGTGAAGCCAATTGTCTATCAGTACTCCTAAATCCTTTGCTAATGAAGATTACCCAAGTAGTTTCCCATTTAGAGTATATGTAGCATGTTTGTTTCTGCTGCCTAAATGCATAACCCTATTATTTATATTAAACAGAATCTGCCTCTTGTCCACTCATTGTAACGGTTTTCTGACACTCAGACCAGGGTATGAAGTAAAAACACAGTTTTATTGAAACAGAAAGTAAAACAATGCCCCTAAGGGCCAGCACAGGAATAGCAGTAATGGCAATACTGACAAAGTGAATGCACACAATGGTAGTAATAGGTGCTATGTATAGATGGGGAATATCCCCCAAGGGGTTAACAGGTGCAATAGGAGAGATATAAACAAGATTGGCCAACGCCCGGGATAAATAGCAGTCTCTGGAACACAGTCTCTGTGTAACTGGAAAGGAGTAAAGTGTCTGCGTGTGCCAATTGGATTGTGCCCTGACACCCCTTGGGTGCTTATACTGACGGTTACTACACAAGCTGTAATAGAGCCGGCGCACTGGGAAGTGCAATGGGTTATGTACCTTCTAGCGTATGTAGGCCGGAGCCCGAACACCCCTCTGGTGCCGTTCTTAATGTTCACAGTGGGAGCGAACAGACTACCAGACTTCGAACACCGAGCTGACAGGGCTCTGAGGGTGGATGCTAGGCAGCAACAGAGGTACTTAGAGTAGAGGCTCAAATCAGTAACCGTATGCTTGGCAAGATATATCGGAGGCACGAGACCGGAGACTACAGGCACTGCAAGGGTTAAGTGGTTCTGTACGGGAACGAGCACCTTGGCAACCAGCAGAAGGCAAAGCAACCTCAGGCTACAGCTAGTTGATAATGAGAGGAACAGTGAGTCGCTTAAACAGTTCAGAATGTCGCTAGAGCGACCGGAATGATACAGGAACACCGGAACAGCAAGCAGGACCGGAACGGCAACCGGAACAGGATCAGCACTGCAGCACACCACAGCCGAGGAACAGATCAATCACGGAGCAGGAACACCAGCCAGAAACGGGTCAAATCACGGAGCAGGATCATCAGCCAGAACCGGGTCAATCACGGAGCAGAGTCGTCAGCCAGAACCGGGTCGAATCACGGAGCAGGGTTGTCAGCCAGAACCGGGTCGAATCACGGAGCAGGGTCGTCAGCCAGAACCGGGTCAAATCACGGAGCAGGAACAGGAGAAGAGTCAGACAAGCCGGGTCGTTTCACAGGAGACACTGGAATACAGCAACAAGGTGCAGCAACAGGAACACCACGAAAGGGCAACTGACAAGTGCCCAAGCTCCAGCATATAAAGGCACATCCTGGGCGGGCCAATCAGTCACCTCCAATGCACGGGCAAATCAGGCCAGATTGACAGAAAATCACGGGGACCGTGATACTCATTCACTTTCCACCTATCCACCTGCTTTGTATGTATTTCCTTAAACAGCTTAGTTTCATCAGCAAAGATTGAGATACTACTTGTAATACAAACTTCTACATCATTAATAAACAAATTAAAAAGCATTGGGCCCAGGACTGAATCCTGTAGCACCCTTGTTCAAATTATTACTTAACACTTTCGTACATTGCAAGTAATATATTCTTCATATAAGCATGCTGACTCCTATTTATAATGTTGTTGGACATCAAATAGTCTGAATACTATCAGTTATTAACATTTCGAATTACTCAGTACAGAAGTCAAGCTGATAGGTCTATAATTTACTGGCTTAAAGGGACAGTAATACTTAATTATTACTAATCCCTATATTAAAGTCCTATTAAAAATAAATGTATTGCCCCCAGTGTCATCTCACAAACCTTTATGGTTTGAGAGATTATCGCTCCTAAAATTAACCTCTCCCTCCCCCTTCCCCAAAGTCAGCGTTGTTGCTGACTGAAGGGAAATCCGGTCTTAGATCATCAGGCAGCTCTGCAGCAGAGCCGCGATCGTGTTAATAAAAAAAAATCTTTCACTAAAACGAACCAAGCACACGTAGAAGACCATTTCAGTAAAATATTTCTTTTTTATTAAAGTGATCTTGGCTGTGCAGCAGTACCGCCTGAAAGTTGTACAACTGGCTTCCCTGCAGTCAGATAGAACACTGACTACGGGGAAGGGGGAGGGAGAGAGCAACTTTAGGAGCGATTATCTCTCAAACCTTTATGACACTGGGGGGCAATACATTTATTTTTAATAAGACTTTAATAAAGGGATTAGTAATAATTAAGTATTACTATCCCTTTAAATCTTTCCCACTTTTTGAATAATGGTATCACATCTGCTTTCCTCCAAAAACAAGTAACTATGTATCACGGTGCCCGTGATTCATGCTATCCTGTGTCTATCACTTGCTGGAGGCTCCTCATTGGCTGTCTGCTGTCAGCCCGCCTCACATTGCCTTTTTAAACTCAGTCCGGGCACCCTTTGGTTGCCCTTTTGTGGTGTCTCTGACAGCATCTTTTCTGTCCTGCCTGCCATGCTGATTGGGCCTGAGTTCCAGAGTACCAGAGTTCCAGTGTTCCAGTGTTTCAGAGTTCCTGAGTCTACCTGTTCCTGTGTACCTGCCTGCTTGTCGTTCCAGTCGGTTCCAGTTGTTCTCCATGGTTGCTGATGTTCCGGTCGCCTGTTAGTTCAGCCGTGCTCGTTCCGGTTGATCCTCTGCCTGGTCTCAGTGGTTCCCTGTCTGCAGTCGCTGAGGCGACATTGCTCTCATTTCGCTCCGGCGATATTCCTACTGTTGGCTCCAGCGTGTGGACGCTGGTTTACTCCATTAAACCTGGTGGCCTATACTATTGTTGGTTCCAGCGTTCGGATGCTGGTTTACTCCATTAAACCTGGTGGCGCATACTACTGTTGGTTCCAGTGTTCGGACGCTGGTTTACTCCATTATACCTGGTGGCCTATATTACTGTTGGTTCCAGAGTGCGGACGCTGGTTTACTCCATTAAACCTGGTGGCCTATACTATTGTTGGTTCCAGCGTGCGGACACTGGTTTACTCCATTAAACCTGGTGGCTTATACTACTGTCGGTTCCAGCGTGCGGACGCTGGTTTACTCCATTAAACCTGGTGGCTTATACTATTGTTGGTTCCAGCGTGCAGATGCTGGTTTACTCCATTAAACCTTGTGGCCTATACTACTGTTGGTTCCAGTGTGCGGACGCTGGTTTACTCCATTAAACCTGGTGGCTCATACTACTGTAGGTTCCAGCGTGCGGACGCTGGTTTACTCCATTAAACCTGGTGGCTCATACTACTGTTGGTTCCAGCGTGCGGACGTTTGTTTACTCCATTAACCTTGTGCCATTACTACTGTCAATTTCTTAGACTGTCAGTTTCTTGTTGTGGGACTTTCAATATATTGGATGTAGTTCTATTTATTATTTGTTCAGGTATTTGTACCTCTTTTTACCAGTATTAGAGAGCGCTTTTTATGTTCTATACCATTACTACTGTTGGTTTACTCCAGTACACCTTGCGGTTCACATTCCTGTCAGTTGGTCCCAGCGTGCGGACGCTGGTTTACTCCCCGACTGTAGTCAGGTACTGTGAGGTCCGAGTTGCTGTCCAGTCCCTATGCAGTTGTCTTGTAGTTCTCTGGCATGAGACTTCTGCTTGAGCGAGACCGCTAATCCTAGTTTCTACCTCTTCCATCCTACTGTCATTGTCACCTGACAGTCAATTGGTTCCAAGAAGGTCTCCTCTCTTGGGCTGCCCTGCCCGGTATTGGTAAGGCCGGTAGAACCTATTCACGTTGCCATCCTTTAGGTTGCCTTACCCGGTATTGGCAGGGCCGGTAGAGCCTACTCACAGCATTCCCTCAGGCTGCCTTGCCCGGTATTGGTAAGGCCGGTAGAATTGGTACGTTACCATCTCACGGTTGCCTTACCCGGTATTGGCAAGGCCGGTAGAGCCTGCTACTGCTATTTCATCTGAGTCGCCTGGGTTGCCTTGCCCGGTATTATTGGCAAGGCCGGTAGAACCTATTCATATGGTCATTTGCTTATTTGTATTGTTTGTATGTGTATGATAGCCCTATGGGATTGCCTTAACTTTTCAATAAAGTTATGTTTTTACCTAAACCTTAAGTCTGAGAGTCTTAACTAACCGTGACACTATGCCTGATGATAGTGGATCAATGAATATGAAATATAAGGATTTTGCGATTACTGAACTAAGTGCCTTAAATAACCTTGGGTTTATGCCATCAGGTCCAGCTGTTTTTTTATCACCATAACCTTTCCAGTCTCTTTTGGACTGTCCTCAGTAAGCCATGTACATGATGGAGGAAATTCTGTAATTCTATTTGTTTGCCCATAGCCTGTAATCGTTACTTTCTTTGTATTACAGAAGAAAATAATGTGCTTAAGGTGACAGCCATAACCTTATCCTCACTAATTAATTCACCTGTCTCAGTTAAGAGGACCAATATCAGCCTTAATCTTTTTGACATTTCATATGTGCAGAATTATTTTGGATTTTTTCTCTCTTTGCAATTCTTTTAGCTAGCCTACTTGCTTGTTTACAGATTCAGTCACATTATTTATATTTCTAAATGATGCATCCAACCCTTCTGATAGTTAAAAAGCATGCTTCTTTTTTCCTAATTTCCTGGAAAACCTCTTTATTAAGCCACACTGGTCTTAATGTGCTCCTCTTGAATTTATTCCCTCTTGGTATATATTGATATATATATTTATCTAAAATCTTTTTAAACAAATTCCATCTTTCTTGTCCATTTTTATCCTTGGAGATTACATCCTATTAAATGTCCTTTAATACTGCTTTTAGCATTATACATTTAGCCTTCTTAAAGTCGAATGTTTTGGTTAAATCCTTGTTAATGGGTCTCTAATAACAAATTTCTAAATTTGCTTAATTACCTATATATTATCTATGATTTCAGAATTGTTTGAGACCATTAGGTCCAGCAAGTCGGCCCCTCTACTAATGGACATGGAATTGTCAATTGTCATTTCCTTTTTTGTGCTGGAAGTTATAATTCTCCAGTCAATTTCAGGGTCGAAAACTCCCATTATGATTGTATTTCCTAACTGAGAAGCCTTTTCCATCTTGGTGAGCTGCACCATTGCCCTCAGATGTCGCTGGTGGAGCTGTGCCAACTGCTGCATGTACTCCAGGTAAACTCCAAGCAAAATAAATATGGCGATTGGCAGATGTGTATGGTGGTAAAGTGGTTAATGAATATATGTCATGATAATTAGAAGGAATTTGTTACGGTTTTCTGACACTCAGACAAAGGTTAAAAGTAAAAACACAGTTTTATTGAAATAAAATCAAAGGACAGCGCCCCTGGTGGCCAGGACAGGCATAAACAGTAATGACAGTAGACAGACTCAAATACGTATGAGGAACTATAATGATCAGAATAAATGAATGGACAAGGGTTAATGTGAGAGCAACTGATCAGTCTCTGTGATGGTAACAAGCCAACGCCCAGAAGTTAATATCAGTCTCTTGATGGTGCAAAGGAAAGGTGTAGTAGGCAACTGAACAGAATCACTCTCAGCTAGCTGTATAATAGGACGCCCAAGTGAACAGCAAAGGTTAGACCAGAGCTGGGCTAATACCTCCTTAGAGGAATGTAATGGATGGAAGCCACTGCTGGAGCAAATGGAACTGGAACCTGAAATGCCCTTAGCACTCGCAACTGGAAGAAACCCTGCCTGCCAACGGAAACAGAGCCAGAACACCCCTTGGGTGCCAGTATGAACCAACACTGCACAAGCGATAGTGAGCCAATGCACTGGTAGTGCAATAGATAGTGTAACACAGTGAGCACTTGGAGACCAGAGCCGAGTAACCCTTCCGGTGCCGTCACGGAGCAACACACGGCAAGAGCAAACAGGAGGCCACTAGCACCGAGTGGTGCTACTACGGTGCAGACCGAGCACCGGAACGGAAACTGCAATGCTCGTGTGAATGGATAGGCTAGGTCACTAAGGCACAGGCTCAGTAAGTGTAATTGACTCGGATGAAACGCACAGGCTTTGCAAGTGTACGGATGCAGGCTCGATAACAGAGGCAACCAGCACAGCAAGGGTTTAGGGCAGGTTCAGTAACGGAGACAACAGCTCAGCAAGGCTATAGACTGCACGGTAATGGAGGCCACAGCTCGGCTTAGCAGAGGAGTGATTAGTCAGAACGATACTATGCACAGTTCAGAATGTTGCCGGCAGGCGACCGGGAACACAGGAACACAGGATGCGATCACGGAGCAGGAAGCGTCAGCCGGAACCGGGTCAATCACGAATCAGGAACGTCAGCCAAAGCCGGGTCAATCACGGAGCAGGAACGTCAGCCAGAACCGGGTCGAATCACAGAGCAGGAACGTCATCCAAAGCCGGGTCAATCACGGAGCAGGATCGTCAGTCAGAACTGTGTCGAATCACGGAGCAGGAACGTCAGCCAAAGCCGGGTCAATCACAGAGCAGGAACAGAGAATGGTCAGACGAGCCGGGTCGGTACACAGGAACACAGCAACAAAGCGCAGGATCAGGAACACCACGAAAGGGCATCTGACAGGTGCCATAGGCCCAGTATATAAAGGAAAATCCTGGGCGGGCCAATCAGCCTCCTCCAATGTACAGGTATCATCACCGAGATTGACAGGGAATCACGGGGACCGTGATAGAATTGTAGACAAATTATTCTCATTATCATGCTGGAATCCAGTATAACCTTGCATTATCATCAGATTACTGAAAAACATAATCAGTGTTCATAGCAGTGGTCCTAGGTTTGGAAGATGGTGCCATTTCTTCAAATCCTTCCTTATCCCCACTGCTGCTGGTAATAATACATGTGCCATGGTCTTCTCTTTCTTCTGTGTTTTTGTCCACTTCTGTTTCCTGATACTCAGATGGTATTAAATTCTGGTTTATTTTTATCTTGTAATACATTTTTATTGGACTAACAGAATTATGGATTGACAAGCTTTCAGGATAAACTCCCTTTCTCAAGTCTAAAGCATTTCTGAGCACAAGGACACAGAATTCACAGTTAATACAGTTATTACATTGAATTCAAAGCTGTGTTGTTTGCTGGGGTTGTTTGGTGGAAGTATCTCACTAATATCAGCCTCAACATGATTAGCCAGCAAGGTGGCCTACTCAATAAATTTCAGCAGCTCACATACTTCACACATTAGTTGCCATTGGCCAGGTAACAAAGATGTTTCCTGTAAAGCCTTCATGTTTGTATTTTAAAGGCTGATGTTCTTATTCTGCTCATACACATGCTCTAGCATGTACAGTGTGGAATTCTACCATTTGGAGCTTCAATTTAAACTGGGCATGTGGCAGGTTGTAATGCTCTTGTATGGAATTTAATGCATTGCAAGCACTGTAGGAGTGCCTAAAATGGGTACAGAATTTTCAGGCAATATTTTGCATCCCTCTGAGGGTCTCTAACTCTGAAAGGAATCTAGTCTTACTAGAGTTAAGGTATTTGCAATGCAGGGTACATGGACCATATCACCTATTCTCAGCTAATATATTGAAGTTATTATCAGCAGTCACAAAACCAGCTTTTAAGAAGTGGGGTGCAAGCCATTCCTGTATCACCTGCGCTAGCTATTTAACACATCTATGACTTTGTGGGATTTTTTTCTCAAAACTCTGCATGCACAAAGTGGCATTCTAGTGTTATAGGCTACCCTGCTGCTGTCCTTTAATAATGGCCGAACCAGAGCTAAGATTAACTTTGACCTAACTTGCATGCTGTTGCTGGCCACTGGTCGGAGGGAAACCCAGAGAGCAGTGATAGACATTTAGTCTGTACCATGGACACTTGTCTACACATCTGTTGTCAGGTGAATTTTCTTTCTGTAAGATGTTTCCAGCCCTTTTCCCACCACCCTAACCACCTGCTTGTACTATTCTGGTACAGCCATCCTTGAGAAATTAGTATGACTTGGGATATGTAAGTGTGGTGCAACACATTACATCAGTTCTTTAAAACCTCTGTTTTCTACAAAAAGAATAAAGCAGCATGCCAACTACAAGCATTTTGCCAATTCTGCATTCCACAGGTGTACTTTGGGATTATTTATAGGAAGTTTTTGACTCCTTCCTAAGAGCTTAGTAAGTGTGGGTTAGCAGTACGTAACAAAAGAACTGAGAAACTTTATTTCATTAACAAGATGACTTGTGGTTGTGGTGGGGATGGTGACAAAAGCAGGTGTGGGCACTTTATGGCTCGTGTCATACCTTCAACTGATTTGGAGGACTACAGTAGGAGCAATAGTTGTTATTGCAAATGAAGGAATATTGGCACACTCTCTGACACATCTATAGAACTATTATTATGTGCTCCAGAGCCCAGTGAACTTTTAGTTCTTCTTCTGCTGCTAGTGGTGGCACCTCTGACATGTTGATGGTGTGTCTCTCAATCAGACCTGTGGTTGTGCTTCAAGTGAGCTCTCAGTGAGGATGTACTTAGTTGTGATCCTTTTTTCCACCTGCACACATGCTTTTTATAGAGACAGATAGCAACATGTTCAGTTTTGGGATTGTGAGTGAAGTATCCCCCATACTGTAGACATCATAGACTGAGCGGTTTCTGAGATACTACTACTAGGGTTAGATGCAATTGTACTAGCAGTAGGTGTCTGTGGTGCTGCACTTCCAACAGCAGCAGAATCACTTGTCAGTAAGGATTGTGGATGATGATGACCTGAATTGCTGATCACTCAACAATAGTGTGTGTAGCTGGTTAGGGGTTGGACTTGGAAGAAGTGACAATGATGATGGCTGGCAGCATGACTGAATTTTTCTAGGCATCTGTACTTGTCCAGAGTCAGACTTTCCAACTGATCTCTCAAAGAGTTTATAAACAGGCACAGTGCTCCTTTTCAGTGGTTGAAGATTGAGCCTTTTCTTTTCAGCTAATTTTCTAGCCATGTCATCATCTCTCTCTCACTCTCAACTTCATGTGTATCAGTAGAAGAGGATTATGCCTGAGGGATATATTCTAGATGAACGTTATTATCAATAATTAGGTCATCATTAGCATCTCCCTCTGCTTCTTCCCCACTACTTTCATATTGCTCTAGGCTTTTTGAATTCAAACAATTTCTTTTTACCACTTTGCTTAGAAGGATTTTCAGAACATTCCCTAATACTTTCTTACTTTCTTTCTTACTTTCTTACTCTCACTGTCAGAAGCAGCAGCTGACTGAACGGATACATTTTCCTTCGCTATATCTTCAACATTAGAAATGTGACTTGTTGTTGTCTTCAGTGTTCTTAAATGGCGTATTAATACTACTGTTGGAACTTCTTATGTGACTTTCAAAACAGCCTCCTCAGGAGGGGAAGGATCAGTTTTTGGATTAGTACTTTACTAACACATACCATTCCCTGCACTACTTCTTTTCCCCTACTCCTGCTCTTAGTATGTCTGTTGGACATTAGCAAAGTAGGTTGGATTTTAACAGTAAGGCAGATAAAAAAGCTGTTTGCATGAGATATCTTGCCACAAAATACTGTATCCTATAAGTCTCTGTCTCTAGTATCTATCATAACTGGTATAAGTGCTATAAAATGCACTGTCAAGTTAACTAACATTGACATAAATAAGCCCTGTACCACTTCCCACTTTCCTAACCTGACCTATGATTACCTCTTAAAGGGATAGTAATGTTTCATAATAAAAGCAGCTCTAATTAATCATCATAGTATTTGGACCTAGGAGAGTGTTATTTCAGTTCTGTCAGAGTTGTAGTTCAAGAGAAATTCAATGATAAAGTATTCCTCTCCCGCCCCTTTTACTGATGTAACACTGCTCAGCCAGATCAGAAGGGAGGCGCCCAGGTAGACTGCAGAGAGGGACAATCTTCAATTAATATAAGGAAAAAAACTGAAAAGCTTGTCAAGGGGGGCAGGGTTTTCATTGTTCTCATAGGAAGAATATTGTCCCTTGCTGTTATCTGTCTGGTCTATGGACTGCATTCCACATCTGAGAAGAGATTGCTTACACTAGGTAAAAGGGGCGGAAGGGAAAACTTTTCTTGTGAATATCTCTCAAACCATAAAGGTTTGTGAGATAAGACTTATATAGTTCTTCATGTTTTTTTTTAATGCCTTCAAAATAAAATAAAGATAAAACGAAGTATTACTATCCCTTTAATTGCTGGGTTTGCTCATAACGCACTGCAGTGGCAAACAAAATGTAAAAACAGCAAACCTGTTTCATAAGAGGTGATTTACTCTTCCATAGAAAATCAGCAGCAATATCTGAAAAAGATGTTGCTTCCAAGTGCTCAATTAAAGTGGTAAGCAAATAACAATGTACAGTGATGAGAAAATGGTGACCCCCACAGGATTGTCACATATTTCACTCCTACAGTATAGTCAAATTGTAATCTAAGGTCTAATAATAGAAAAAGATAACCTCACTAAACAAATAACACTCAAACATGATGCTTTGTCAACATTTATTTATCCACAACTGATTCAACATTCAGTATCCATGTATGGAAAAAGTATGTGAACCGTCAGATTTAATACCTTGTGGCACCTCCTTGAGCAGCAATGACCTCAAGCAAGCATTTCCTTTAACTGTTGCTAGGTATCACACATTGGTTTTGAGGAATTTTAGACATGACTAGGTTAAATTGCTAAATTTATTCTTCCTCATACTTTTGTACACCTGTTTGTATTTTTTAGGATCATTGTCTTGTTACATGACCCACATTTGATTCAGCTTCAGCTCACAGATGGATGGTCTGACATTCTCCTCTAGAGTTTTCCATAAGACTAAAGAATTCATAGTTGTGTCAATGATGGCAATCCGTACAGGTCCTGAGGCAACAAATCAGTCCCAAATTATCACACTCCAACCACCAGGCTCGATGGGTAGCACAAGTTTCTTCTGTTCAAACTCAGTGTTTCTATACAACAAAACAGAACATTTCTCACTGATGCCAAAAAGTTCTTCCTTTGACTTGTCTGTCAAAAAACAAAATTGTTACCGAAGACTTGTAGATCATCCGTGTGAGATTTAGTGAAGCTCAGATTAGCAGCAATGTTCTTTTCAGAGAGCAGTGGTTTACACCATTCTTGTTCAGTCTTATTCTGATCATTGAGTCATGAACACTCACAATAGCCACAATATGTCTTGAGCCTTCTCCATTTGTAGACCTGTCTGATCCCTCTAGACTGTAATCTCTTCTGATCCTTTTTTGTTTTCAGTGTTCCACTTGTATTATTTAATATATTTGTATGTCTATACCCTATTATACAGAGCTGTGGAATAAGTTAGGGCTAAATAAATAAAGAATTATTATAATAATAATAATAATAATCTGTGTGACAGTGACAGTAGAGGCCTAAATCCTTATCAATGGTTTTGTAATCCTTTGTAGACCAATAAACAGTAATACTGTCTTTCTGAGGCCTTCAGAGATGTCTTTTCCACACAATAATATGGTGAAGCCCAAGCTCACAAGATTCTGATTCTTTAATAGGGTGGGGCCTTCCAAACTTTCACTAACAGATTTACCTTATTATTGCTATTAATTGGGCTGATGAAACCAACTCTTACTTCTTCGCATACCCTTTTTCATATGTACTCATTATTTGACTAATATATACATCATTGTTTTGAAAGACACAAACTTGGTTAGATATGAACCCTATTGAATATTTAGACAAGCATAGGTTTTGAAAGCTATCATAGTACATCCATGTAATCTCTGCAAATATCATTGGGGTTCAGAAACTTTTTCTCACTACTGTAAAAGTATATTTAATTTGTAACTTTTTTTACATATTTTGCTACTCTTATAACTGAATAATTTAAGTAATACAATTATCAGTGAAATAGTTTGCTCGAGAATGTATGAACGCTTTATTTGTAGTTCAGCAAAATGCAATAACTGACTTAACATTGCTTCTGATGACTATCCATGGGACTATTTAAAGGGATAGTAATACTTCGTTTTATCTTTATTTTATTTTGTAGGCATTAACAAAACATGAAGAACGATATAAGTCATATCTCTCAAACCTTTATGGTTTGAGAGGTATTCACAAGCAAAGTTTCCCCTCCCTCCCTCCCCTTTTACCTAGTGTAAGCCATCTCTTCTCAGATGTGGAATCCAGTCCATAGGCCAGACAGATAACAGAAGGGGACAATCTTCTTCCTATGAGAACAATGAAAGCCCAGCCCCCTTGACAAGTTTTTCAGGTTTTTCCCTTATCTTAATTGAAGATTGTCCCTCTCTGCAGTCTACCTGGGCACCTCCCTTCTGATCTGGCTGAGCAGTGTTACATCAGTAAAAGGGGCAGGAGGGGGATACTTCATCATTGAATAACTCTTGAACTACAACTCTGACAGAATTGAAACAACACTCTCCAAAGTCCACATACTATGATGATTAATTATTATGAAACATTACTATCCCTTTAAGAGAAGTGCCTTAGGAAAAAAATAACAAATATGGTTGCATGTTGAGCAAGGAATTTACAACAGAAGGGATAGTAATGTTTCATAATAAAAGCAGCTCTAATTAATCATCATAGTATTTGGACTTTGGAGACTGTTATTTCAATTCTGTCAGAGTTGTAGTTCCAGAGTAATTCAATGACAAAGTCTCCCCCTCCCACCCCTTTTACTAATGTAACACTGCTCAGCCAGAGCAGAAGGGAGGTGCCCAGGTAGACTGCAGAGAGGGACAATCTTCAGTTAAGATAAGCGAAAAACCTGAAAAGCTTGTCAAGGGGGGCAGGGATTTCATTGTTTTCCTAGGAATAAGAGTGTCCCCTTCTGTTATCTGTCTGGTCTATGGACTGCATTCCACATCTGAGAAGAGATGGCTTACACTAGGTAAAAGGGGCGGGAGGGGGAAACTTTGCTTGTGAATATCTCATAAACCATAAAGGTTTGAGAGATAAGACTTATATCATTCTTCATGTTTTTTTAATGCCTACAAAATAAAATAAAGTTTAAACGAAGTATTACTATCGCTTTAAGCTTTTCACATGAAATAATAAAAACAATGTCAATAAGTTCTATGAATTAAATTGAGTTGTTGCTTCTAGAGCCCTGTATGTAACATATTAATATATGTTTTAGGTGGGTCTGGTTGGGGAGTATAGTGTCCCTTTAATGTGATGTCATCAACCAAAAATGATTGCATATTTGCAATTTACTGGACATTTATTATACATTATACTAGACAACAATGCTATAACATTTGTTTTAAAGTATCTGAAATGTAATATTGTAAAACACCGTTCTGGTTATTTCATGTCTCTTCTCCTATAATACTATATACAAAGAAACTTATTTAAATATAGTGCCATGTAGATGTGACATCACCACGTGGGGTAGGGGGATAAAAAAATATTTTAAATTCATAATTTTCTAGTAAAATCATGGTTTTAAAGGTAGAGGCCATGTTTACGATGTATTAGAAATGTACATTTTATTTTGGGTTATGGGTTCACATTAATGTTATTTTTTTTTGGTTACCGTAAAATCTCAGGTATAATACGCACTTGTGTATAATACACGGGTAAGACTCCACATATAAAAATACAGTTCGCTTCTGGTTGCTTTATATCTTCAAATTGTAACTGCTCCACCTATTTTCTGTAACATGTATCATTGTATGAATAAAATCTCAAAAGAACTCACCAGACTTAAAGCCAATTTGCCGGTCCGGTGCTACCCCCAACAGTCCCGGCCACGGACTTCAACATACTTGATGATACAGGTAAGGAGTGCATCATGGACCAGCAAGAATCCAAACAGCCAGCATCAGCATTTTTTTTCCATAAAAAATACTTTATTGGATACAAAAATGTATAAAAAGCAAGCCTGTTGCCAACGAGCAAGCCAACTCCTGATTAAACATACACCTATTGCTCAAACCACCTAATGCGTTTCATGCCAGGCACACAAAAAAAATTCCCATTGCCACACTGCTTCCCTCCCTCACCGCTTACCCATATCCTCCTCCTCTGCCCCTCTGTAGTCCGTCCAATTTCCTTAGTCTGACAGGGTCCCAGAGGGAGGCATGCTTGGATCTGCCCCCTGCTTCCAGCATGGCCCTGTCAGGATGTCTTCTATGTAGCCAATAGTAAAGTCTTCCAAGGATCGCAAGGTCCTTCCAGGGCAATACCATAGATCCATTGCGCATAGCGAGGGAGGGAGGGAAGCAGTGCAACAATGGGAATTTTTGAATAGTTTTTTGTCTCGTGTATAATACTTACCCTCAACATCACATAAGGTGAAGAGGGGCAAAATTGTGCGTATTATACGCAAGATTTTACTGGTATACTTTCTTTTTAAAAGTAAGCATGTAATTTCTGTTGTACAGGTTGATCAACCAATTTAAATGAAGGGGGACAACATTTTTGGTGCTGTACCAAAATCTTTATATAATAACTGTTATATCACCTGCAGTGTGAAAACTACTCTAACGTTTATTGGCTTAAAAACTGAAACACAGCCAGTAAGCAACAGGCTTTACCATCATCATTTCCTTAGTTAATCTCTACCTAAATTAATGAGCTTTGTGTCTTAAAAGATGGAATAGCTTCCTTCTTAGCTTTTAAATATATTGCCTTTAAACACCTCTTTATACTTCTGTTATGCAGGTTAAATGTTAATACTTTCTGTTTAAAACATAAGATACAACAATGAAAGAAGTTGGGGTATTTTCTTTCATAAATTAGGTATACTTCTTTAGCAGTGTATTTTTGCAGCTGGTGGATTTCTAAATATCCCATTTAAATCTTAAATAATAAATCTGAAACTAATCTGAGATTACAGAAAATCCTCCTACTGCACTATAAATGTGTACTCTTATCTTGTGGTATTGGGTGGTGGGGATTTAGAATGTCTGAAAGAGGCAGCATTTAAATAATATGGAACTAATCTGTGATTACCCTCAATCTATCAAATACCCTGCAATAATGCTTCTAAAACCCACAACACGCGGCACTACACTATTTATGTTTAATTTATAAAATGTGAAGTAGGAGACTAAACATTGCAGTTAATATAGACAACCTCTTAAAAATAATCCTATTATGCCTTAGAGATTTCTGTCTAAAGAATTGATAGTGTATGGAAAACAGATCGTACTAATTAAATTAAAGTAAATGTCCTAGCCATCTACATTATATTGATTGGAAATAGATTTATACTCAACCCCACATATATATGCTGTGTCCATTTCTGACAATGATCAGGCATTATCAATACTGGGTAAGTCCATCTAAACAAAGCAAGAATTACTGAGATTGTTCAGTTTGTCTCCCTTTGACATATACTTGATACCATGACACGCGAAAAAATGAGGACTATAGAACATGCTCACAGTCACTGAGCAAGTTCAATTTTGAACACAAGAGGGTAACGTACAAAAGTACTTTTGCATTAAAATAAGCTAAGTGGATTGCTTTTATGCTGTGCACCCAGGGCCAAATTTATAATAAGGCAAAGTAGGCATCTGCCTACAGGTGCACCCCACAGAGGGGCTTTTGTCATTGGGATCTTTTTTTTTTTTTAATTAGCCTTATGATGCATGTCTCATATCATGTCTGGTGGACCAAAGCTGCTGGAGTGCCGAGTACAGGGAGGGGTGCTAAGGTAGGTAGATGTGTCTGTGTGGATGAATGATGACAAACTACTGCACAGGGGTTCGCAAATATCATCATCATGCTATTGCTGTGCCTGCGAGCCACTGACGGATGTGAGTCTTGAGTGACAGAACTTGAAGAACTGATCTGAAGCTGGAGTCATGGAGGTGCATTACTCCTACCTCCTCACTTGCCGGAACTATCCCGCCCCCTCTGAGATGCTGCAGGGAGCCTACGAACAGCACAGCCACAGAGGAGCTGCCTGTACACAGTCGTCACAGTCTAGAAGTTACATGGTGTAACCTCTTGAGGTAAGCCAGAGCCGGGGAGGGGGCGCTTCAGATTACTGTACCTACAGGCCCCTGAAATGTAAATTCAGCCCTGTGTGCACCTGCATAATGGCTATATAAAAAGCTTTTTACGCCAAAATGGCTGAAAAATACAGCTAGCTCCATCATGTGTGCAGGGGCTGAGTATATGAGCATTTTGGAGTGCAAAGTTCTGTTGCACTCCGTTTTATGCCATATACTAACAATTCTTGCTTTTTCTTATGTATGCTATAGTGTGGCATTCAAGTTTTTCACTTTAAATTCATGCCTGGGTGATGTGTATTTGCCAGTGTAAAAAGTACAATTAACAGACACTGAATTTATGAGCCTATGTTTAAACTATGCTGGTAGAGTCTTATTTCCTCACAAAGAAATAACTGAGCATGCTCTAATTAATCATCACAGTATTTGGACTTTGGAGACTTATTTCAATTCTGTCAGAGTTGTAGTTCAAGAGTAATTCAATGACAAAGTATCCCCCTCCCGCCACTTTTACTGATGTAACACTGCTCAGCCAGAGCAGAAGGGAGGTGCCCATGTAGACTGCAGAGAGGGACAATCTTCAATTAAGACAAGGGAAAAACCTGAAAAACTTGTCAAGGGGGGCAGGGTTTTCATTGTTCTAATAGGAAGAAGATTGTCCCCTTCTGTTATCTGTCTGGTCTATGGACTGCATTCCACATCTGAGAAGAGATGGCTTACACTAGGTAAAAGGGGTGGGAGGTTAAACTTTGCTTGTGAATATCTCTCAAACCATAAAGGTTTGAGAGATAAGACTTACATTGTTCATGTTTTTTTAATGCCTACAAAATAAAATAAAGATAAAACGAAGTATTACTATCCCTTTAATGTGAGCAAGTCCAGAAGCCTTCCATAAAACAAGCGCAAGAAAATGGAAGCATTTTGCTCTGATTTCCTCAGTACTTTGTTAGAACATAGGAAAAAATAAGATTCAGAGGAAAGAAATTAATTGAAACATGTATATGCTCTACCACTGCCCTTCTCTTGGTGCAAGTAGCATAAAGAGAGGCATTTTTAATGTAATTAGCTGAGCACATAGGCATCAGGAAGGTACAGCACAAATACATTGTTCATACACCAATTTAGATGTTTTAGATATTTTTGTTTTTTAAATCAAATTAGTATATGTTCTCATTTAAAATAAATGTCTTCACTTGTGTAAACATTGTGGCACATCATATAGCAATATTACAGCTACCTTATAAACTGTCTTGTTCTGAAAACAATTATAATAATGACAATAATAATAAAAACAAATTGAAAACATATATTAGTATAAGCCTGGATAAAATGACATTTCAGGACAACAGTTCAGCTTCATAACAGGAGAAAAATAAAGAAGGGTGCACCTGCTTTCAACTACACACCTGCTATTATTGTTGGTTAATTAGCATACAACATTGCCCTGTAATTGCAGAGTGTCTTCACATTATGCCCTCTGTGTGACCTTGGCTGGTTATATACCTGTCTCATTAAAATAAGGTATATATTGGGAATATACATCCACAGAGAAAACAGATGAGGGAAGGAAAGCAAGTGCTGTAATATACAAAAAGGTGAATGGTATTGACAAAGATGTAACTCACTAACACTATGTACTACTAGAACCAAATTTTCTAATGCAGACCAACTGCACTGTAGGTCATAAAAAATATCCATTGATTTAAATAGTTTTTTAACCCCTTCCATTCTACACAGGTCGACAATATATAAAAGGACTTTAAATCAATGGAATTCTTGAATGTTTATTTGTGTTCTATGGCACATTTGGTTTGCTGCAGAACTACTTCATTATTTTGTACTAGTCTAAACGTCAGTGTATACGGGCCAGGGTCCGGATAACATTAACCCTTTGAATGCCAGAGGGGTACGCAATGCATTGCTTTGCAATGCGTTGCATACCCCTCTGGCAATCAAATGGTTAAGAGGCCGCTACCTCACTGCTCCACACGATGTGGGCAGTCTCTACTGAGCATGACTGCATCGTGACAAACATCCTTGAGTATTATTATATAGGATAATTTGTTTTAAAAACATACAATTATTAGAAGTATAATCAGATGGAATAAAAATATAGAATTGGATGGTAGTTTCCTTGATTTGAGTGAGGAATACAGTAACTATACTTTGGCCTTTTCTATTGCTGGTTTCCATTGACAGTCAAAGTATGAGTAATCAAATCCTTTAAAGAAAGCCATTGGTACAGGCAATACAATTGGAGCTCACGTTTGAACAGCAGAAGTGATAATTAGCATAAATTAGCTTGACTTCCTACGTATTGAATATGTTACCTCCTGGAGAGTTCCACAATTGTTCCCAAAATACAATTTTATTTCTGTTAAAACCAGACAAGTGTACTGAATTATGGCCTGCACAGGTCAAGGGTTTCACTAGCATTTGCTGTTATAACCATAGTTTATATCTTAGGGTCAGATTTTATATTTTCCAAATGTTAACTTTGAATGAGCTGTATTCATTTTTAGAATGTTACTTTTTATTTTATCAAGAGCAGTAAAATATACATTACCTTAAGCACAAAACAATTGATTAAGTTATAACATGCTAGATAAACCATCTACATCATAACGTCATGGGAGTGACATTAACAACATTAAACATAAGAAAAACTTAGAATGGCACAGGAGGATGTGGTATTTCAGACCTAATAAGTGTCATACAGATCCATGCTAAAGGCAACCAGATGTGTCACCCAAGGACACCAGATTTGTCTGAATTTTCAGTCCTCTTTTGTGAAAGAACACATAACCATTCAATCCGGAAGATAGTTTTTAGTGGAAAGATTGTAGCCAGATATTAATTTATGACCTGCAATCAATCTGAGGTGATGTGTCGTTCAGCAGTTGCATTTGTTACCACCTGGTCCCATCACGAAGTGGCTCAGGAGTGACATCCACATTGTTAGCTAGAAGTTTTCTCAATCCAAGAGGGCCTTCACGAGAGCCTCCACCTCCTTCCAGAGTTTCATACCATCCCACAATTCCACCAGATATGAAGAAAGCACAGGTCCAAATTCTTTTAGTTTAATTGATGCAGTCTCTCTGGTGCCCATTTGGGATTCTTTTTAATCAGGACATTCTGCTAAGTGACAGGCTTTTGGCTAGGGTTTACTCTTTCCAAGTAGTGGAGTTTGTTTTTCTTAGGGGTTTTGGGAGTGATATATCATTGTCCCTTGAAATTTGTAAGACTGGGGCAGGGTTGATGCATAAACCACTAACTTGTGTCACCTAGTTCAGTAAGGATTTCAGATGCATTACTGATACTATTAAAAACATCCTCCTGTACTTCTAGGTGACAATATGTTGAGGCCATCTATGACAGAAGCAGGGCCAGATTTGCCAAAAGACAGAGTAGGCATCTTCCCACTGAAATCAATTTTTTTAAAAATATTTTTATTCACAGCGCTCACGCTGCGCACAGTGGCAGCAGTAACCAGCCGCATAGTAAGATCTGTGCCTTCTTCGGCACATACCTGTATGCTGTTGCTCCCTCGTTGGCTCTTTAGTAATGCAGAGTGCTGGGAGATGACATCATCTCCCAGCGCTCTGCATTATTGAAGAGAAGACCGCGCAGGAGCAAAAGCATACAGTCTGTGCAGAAGGAGGCACAGACTTTTCCTTCCGCTGGACCACCAGGGAGGTAGGAAATGGATACAGGGGGGCAATGTGAAGATGATGGGGGGCAGTGTGTTGATGATGGGAGCAATGTGAGGGCAAGTTGGAGCTGATGGGGGCAAGTTGAAGCTGATGGAGGCAATGTAAGAGCAACTTGGAGCTGATGGGGGCAAGTTGGAGATGATGGGGGCAATGCGAGTGCAAGTTGGAGATGATGGGGCAATGTAGAGATGATGGGGCAATGTAAGGGCAAGTTGGAGCTGATGGGGGCAATGTGAGAGCATGGTGGAGCTGATGGGGGCAATGGAGATGATGGGGCAATGGAGTTGAGGGGGGCAATGGAGCTGATGGGGGCAAGGTGGAGATGATGGGGGCAATGTGGAGGTAAGATGGAGCTGATGGGGCAAGTTGGAGCTGATGGGGGCAATGTGAGGGCAATATGGAGCTGATGGGTGGCAATATGGAGCTGATGGGGGGCAATGTAAGGGCAATATGGAGCTGATGGGTGGCAATATGGAGCTGATGGGGGGCAATGTAAGGGCAATATGGTTATTTGGGGGTAATGTAGAGATTTGGAGCGTTGTGTAGGTGTACAGTGGAGATAGCCAATGGGGGAGGGGGCGCTTCAGATTTCTGTGCCTACAGGCTCCAGAGATGTAAATCCGGCCATGGACAGAAGGCAGCACATTTGTAGAAAGTCATGTTACCACTACTGAAAACAAGTTGTCACAATGTTTAATAGTAATCCCTAGCCCATAGAAATTTGTCTTGACACATGAGGGACGTATACATGTGGGGCAAAGAGATGTATGTTTTAAAAGTGTATCTGTCTCTGACATTTTCACTAGTTCCAAGACATACACCATGATAAGGTATATGAATTTCAATAAAATAAACCTAATTTCTTTGATCGCATGTGTCATAGGCAGCATGTGGAACGAACAGCTTATGCTTTGAAAGATAGAATGCGTGAGTGCGTGGCCTAGATTCACTAAAGGTTGATGCTGTGGCGATATGATTTTGTTGATGTGTTCGAAACACTTTGACATATTCATTAAAATGTTTAGATGCAAAGGGAGGGTTGGAAAAGGTCCCTATTAGCATACAGGATTGTCGAAGTGCTGTTGATGTGGAAGGAATGTCCTCCCTTCACACATCACCAACACTAAGACAATTCTGAAGTTGAAGAGCATTCTCTCTGATTCCTTACTTGGCTAGTAGGGGGTGCGAAGAGAATGCTTTTAGCACCATGGACAGCATCACTCCCTTAGACCTTTGAGTGACATAGGGATGTGCACTGCTCTCCCCTGTGGCACTCAAACGGTTAAAATAGTACTCCAAGCACTACACAATTATCCCCTTAGCTCTGTATCATATATGATGCATGTTGTGCACTCCCAAGGGAACAAGGTTGGGGGATCAGGCAGCATCTATGGGGATTTGTGGCTACTACTCTCCCTCAGACTTGTTCCAGTGCCCAATGGTAGTCATAGAACACCATGTACACTGCTTGGCCCTCAGACTTGTTCCCTTGACCACTGGTAACCATAGATCCCCATATACCCTGTCTGACCCTCTCCAGCCTTTTCCCATTGCCCACTACTAGCCACAAATCCCCATGGGCACTGTCTGGGCAAAGGAAGAAGGCAGGGGGTGTCAGGCAGTTTATGGTGCTAACATACAAAAGTGTTGTTCCCCATGCTGCCCAACATTCGATATATCCAACATGCTGACCCCTCTTGTTCAGTTCAACATACATTGCCCCACCCCCTCTCTGATATACACTGCTGTCTGTAAGAAAAGATGTCTGCACTGTTGCCTGTCCGTCAGTCTTCGCAGATGTAGGATTTCTGAGTATAGCAGTAATTATGCTGGCTAATAGAACTATTGTTAAGCTTATCACTAGATGGCTAATTGTTGAAAGAGATTTTCTTGATTGAATTTTTAGATAACATTATTTTATTTAAACATGTGAATGTGAAAAGATGTATTGTGTTCCTTTCCCTGCCGTTTTATTAGTTGTTTCTTGAGTAAATGCCTGCAGGAGTGACTGATTTAAACCATGTATGTTTGTAAACACATTTAGCCTATGAGTAAGTGACTGAGGTTATGAAATGCGCGTGTAAGATCATTTGCCTTGCTAGTAATATAACTTTAAAAAATAATATTCTGTTTACTACAATATTGTGCTAACCAGTTAATCCACTGATAGTGGACTGTTAGAGAGTTCCTTTGTTATTGTCTCAAAGTCAGAAATTAGTTTAGGTTTGTCCCATGTGTGTTGTTATTGTTTAGCAGCTCCAGTTCATCTATTCCCTGGGGATATATCATTCACATACAGATCTCAGTCAAGAAAGGCTCATCCTTTCAAAAGGTGATAAACCATCAGCTACTGATGTGGTCTCCTGATGATTACTATAGGTGAGACGCTCAAAAACAGAATTGTGCTCTACACAGAAACAAGAAAGATCATAGCAGCCTTGTACTGTGTTTCAGAGCTTTGTGGCCACCTTTGTTAATGTGCCTAGGTCAGAAATACCAGTCTAGGGCATTGATGTGTGGGACAAATTATGGCATTGGATGGGCTGCCAGTGCACTCTATATGCACCCACTTGGGTTGGTTCTCCAGTAGCAGATCTACCAGTTGGGATAGTTTAACTGTCCATCATACAGCATGGAGCCGGGTAATGCCAGTCACCCAAATCCTTGTACTGAGAAAAGGTTATTTGCATACCTGGGAACTCTCCGGATTTGCCCCGGAGACTCCGGTTCTGACAGAGCTTTACCGGGTCTCCGGGGCAGAGGCTGATTGCTCCGGATGTGGAGAGTTTCTATTGAAACTCTGCCACATCTGCTTTTTCTCCCACTGTTCCTCCGTCCCCAGCCTTCTGTGTGACACCTTTAACCCTCTGAGTGCCAGATTGGTAAGGAATGCATTGCTTTGCAATGCATTCCGAACCTCTCTGGCACTCAAAGGGTTAAGTCCCCCACACACACACACACACACTCACGGCAAGCCCCGTCCCTTTTTGACACAATTAGCGTCATTTTTGTCACCCCCTGCTGAACAGAGGACTACCCTCCGGGTAGCCCTCAACTGGAAGTTCCCAGGTATGGTTATTTGTTTTATGTGTGATCTCCCCATTTATATGATTGATAGTTTCTAATCACAAATGAGGGGATATGTGTCAAGGTGGAATCAGTAATTATAAAGTAGCTTCAGAAGTATAAAAGTTTTTATCATAGTGACCCTCCTCAATAAGGACTTGTCTTTTGGGTCCAAAGAGTCTCACAACTTTGAGTGAAGCTAGAAGAGGCAGATCATTTAGAAGGTAGGTCAGCACAACTTCATGGGGTATTTATCTTGCCATTGGAAGTAAAATGTTGTTACTAATTTTATTCTTGTTGAAGTCTATAGGGATATATATCAAAATAAATCTGTGATAATGTTAATACCTGCAATGGGATACAGTTCCATCTGTGAAGAAACTGAGCAGTATTCAATTGCAGGTTATAATATTACCACTGGTTTTAGATCCATATTTCATCACAGAATTAATTGGTACAGTTATTGTACTCCTCACTGGAATTGGAATCCAGACTGAGATGAGGAGGAGAAGGAAAAGGGTGTTGGTAGTTTTGGAACAATAATCATGAGAACTGGATGTGATGATAAGGAGGGTTAAGTAGTTCGGTTCAGAAAGAAAGAGAGGGGAGGTGAGAGAAAGAAGTAGTGGAGGCACATAAGAATATGGGGAGGATGGTTAACTAAATTAGAGGAGGAAGAGGAAAGGCAGACAAAATATGGATAATAAATGGGGAATAGTCTGAGGTGAAGGTGGACTCGAAGATAAGGAAGTGAAAAAGAAATTGTAGGGATGGGACAGAATGGAGGAAGGGGCAGTAAGGAAAAGTATAAATAGAGTATACTTTAGAGAATACATTTTTAATGTTTTTATTAACCTCTAGCACAGAACAATATTGAGAATTATGACAGTTGGCTTCAAAGCAGATACGATGTTGATCCAGGGAACTATCTGACCACCATTTGGAGTCAGGAAGGAATTTTCTTACCTTCTTATGGCTAAATTGGAAATGGCTTCAGAGGTTTTTTTTTGCCTTCCTCTGGATCAACGGGGGTGTTTTTTGGCATGGGCTGGACTCGATGGACGCATGTCTTTTTTCACAATATAGGCACAACCACCATCCACATCCACCATGTTAAAATCAACCTTTTATTTTTAATTATCTTTTTTTTAAAAAAAAATGTTAGCAGGCTTACAGTAAGACAATCCTTGAAAATATGTGTTAGCAAATGTACAGCAAGACAAGACTTGAAATTATTGTTAATAAGCTTGCAACAAGACAAGCCTTAAAAAAAATATTAAAGTAAATAATCAAACACCATAATGTTATTGTTGGTGGTGGTGACACCAATTCCCATCTTTATATCTCTTTTATACTCCAGGGAAATATCTGACTGCCATTTGGAGTCAGGAAGGAATATTTTTACCCACTTGTGACTTAATTGGAAAAGTCTTCAATGTGATTTTTATTTTTTTTGCCTTCTCTGGATCAACAGGGGTGATTTGCCTTGGGCTGGGCTTAATGGACACATGTCTTTTTTCAAGCTCATCATCTATGTTATGTTGATCAAGGATTCAGCAAAGGATTGTTTTGCAATTAATTTCAATCTTCTCATACCATAAGATGGTTAACTGGAGCCCCAGAGTTAGCTCTTGCCACAGCTAGGCTTCTATAGCACATATTCTAATTTTACCTGCACAACACTTTGTGGCTACACAAAGAACTGTATCCTCACCTTTGCCATCCCCTTAACTCCCCTCAACTGATTCTAAAATGGACTTGCCAACATAAAGGGATAGTAATGTTTCACAAAAAAAAGCAACTCCAGTTAATCTTCATAGTATTTGGGCCATGGATAGTGTTATTTCCATACCTGGGAACTTCCAATTCAGGGCTACCCGGAAGGAAAGTCCTCTGTTCAGCAGGGGGTGACAATAATTACTTTAATTGCGTCAAAAAGGGGTGGGTCTTGATGCAAGTGGGGGCGGGGCTTAAAGGGGTCACACAGAAGACCTGGGAAGGAGGAACAGCGGGAGAAAGAGCAGATGTGGCAGAGTTTCAATAGAAACTACCCACATCCGGAGGAATCAGCCTCTGCCCCGGAGACCTGGTAAAGCTCTGTCAAAACCGGAGTCTCTGGGGCAAATCCGGAGAGTTCCCAGGTATGGTTATTTCAATACTGTCAGAGTTGTAGTTTAGGAGTAATTGAATGATAGAGTTTCCCCCTCCCACCCCTTTTACCTAGTGTAAGCCACCTCCCCTCAGATGTGGAATCTGGTGCTGGGACAGGACAGCTCATGGGAATCGACAGTCTTCTTACTGTGAGCATTAGGAAAACCCTACCCCCTTGACAGATTTTTCCTTATGCTCACTGAAGATTGTCCCTCTCTGCGATCCATCCGGACAGTCTTACTGCCCCTTTTACTGATGTAACACTGGTTACCTCTGGGCAGCAAGACTGTCCGGATGGATCACAGAGATGGACAATCTTCAGTGAGCATAAGGAAAAATCTGTCAAGGGGGTAGGGTTTTGTATGTATATCTTTATTTATATGGCGCCACACAGTGTACATAGCGCCTTACAATAGACATATGTTACAATAAATAAGAGGGGTTGAAATAAGTGCAACATTCATAGAAACAATGGGAGAGAGGTCCCTTCCCCAAGGAGCTTACAGTCTAAATGGGTAAAAGGAGACAGACAATGGGGTAAGAGGATATTAAGTGCTGAGATAACAAGTGCTGAGTTTGGACAAAGGCAGTGTATGGTCCTAGTGCTCCAGAAGATAAGAAATCAGGGTAGACTTAAGGACAGAGGGGGATTTTCCAAGATGTAGGGAGATAGTTAAGGAGAAGGGTTTTCCTTATGCTCACAGTAAGAAGACTGTTCATTCCCGTGAGCTGTCCGGTCCCAGGACCAGATTCCACATCTGAGGGGAGGTGGCTTACACTAGGTAAAAGGGGTGGGAGGGGGAAACTCTATCATTCAATTACTCCTAAACTACAACTCTGACAGTATTGAAATAACACGCATCATGGCCCAAATACTATGGTGATTAATTGGAGTTGCTGTTTTTGTGAAACATTGCATCCCTTTAAGAAAAGATGAATTTGTTTTAAAGAGCAAAGCTATCTATAGGTTGTACTAGCCAATTGTTTGAAAAATACATCATTTTGTTAAATTAACTGTGATTTGTTTTGGGCACAGGGTGGCATTTAATGCAACTTAGTTTAGGTGCTAGGTCAATATTGCAACACACTTTGCTATAAAGTAATAGAAACAGAGCCAACACACCAATAACATTTCTAATAGCACAGCAAGCAACATTTGTCCTCACATGTAATTAATTAGCATACGTGCAGTTAATTAGCATAAAGTGTCACAATGTGCCATCAAAATATATAAAGGTTAATTACTCAAAAAATATTTGTTTGGCACTGTTATGTAAGAAGTGGCTGTATAGTCAATTAACATCAATGTTCATATTATGTGGGGCAGGGGTGGGTACTGTGATGTCCAGCTGCTGGTGAACTGCATCTCTTGTCACCCCTGCCAGCCATTGGATGGCAGGGAATAACGGATGTTGTAGTCTGGCAACAGCTGGAGGGCCTCAGTTTGCCCACCACTGCTGTAGGTGGTATGTACTGTAACATATTTTACCTAGGAAAACTTTTCAAATTATTTTCTATTCCTCTGACTATGGCTTGTTTTGGCAGACTGCTCTCCCAAGAGTTCACACAAGGCTGCAAGGTAATCCCTGCTAGAATAATAATCACCTGCCACATTATAACAGTTTAACTGATTCTGAAAGAGCATTTTTTTAAAGTCCCTGTATGTTGTGGTGGTCACATTTGATTTAAATAGCGTTCAAGTTACTTTGCTTTATTTATTTGAGCTGTGAGGCATGTTTATTTTAATCACACCACAGGCTGCACTGAAAGTACTTTCACAGTACTTTGCACATTCATCTGGTCCTTAAAATGTTAAATAGGTTCACACACTGTGAAAAACAACTGTCACATCTGCCATTATGGTTGTGACATGCACTACTGATTGAAGATGTTATCTCTTGAACAAAGGCACAATGGCAAAATTTGTAGCGGCCATTAGGATAATCTGGCTATAGTAAAGTTAGTTGGGGTGGTCCTTACTAGTAGGTGTTACTTCTCCTTTAATTAGATTATCAGCAGAGCAAGCCCACACCAGCTAGTGCAGGCAACAGAAAATGAGTAATTATAGAGGAAGGATCTGGTGCTGAGGACCCCGCTGTTTAAAATAACAAGCTATTTTTGTTTATAGCACTGCTGTCCCCAAAAGGCCACCAGCTGCAAACAACCACCTGGCGGGCCAGTTGCAGCTCGCAGACCTTCAGTTGGGCAACTCTAATTTAGAACAGCAGTTCAAGCAAGCTCCCATGACTACCTCATTGAATTGAATCCAATGTCTCATATTCATTTTGTCACAGTAGCATATAAATGAATGTGAAATATTTTTCATATCAATGTCATGATGACACAATCATTTCTTGAACTGATCCGAATGGAGGGGATGAGATCTATTATCTGAATCACTTTCCATAGAGTTATATTTTGCGATGGAGACATGAGTCCCTCACAATCATACTCAGGCCTGGATTATCATATTATTAATCATATTATTATGATTAATGTGTTAGAAATGGATAGAGGAGAATCAGCTTCCTTCATGTACTGCAAATAAATAGAGACATTTGCAATAACTGGAAATAGGGACCCAGTGGATATTCTTTCTGCAGCCCAAAAAAGGTGTGTTAGCACTCAAGGTGTTAATACATCAATTTAAATCCGTGGTTATTTTCCTTTGTCCTATATGGTGCAATTGATGTACCCTATAATTATTTCTCCTTTCCTTTTGTGCATAAGGTTCTAACTCACCTGACAATTTTTTAAAAAGCAGAAAAAAGCAATTATTTAAAGATGATGGGTGAGTAATAGTGAGGTAAGGAGGTGGGATATCCGTAGTGTCCATATACTCCACCCTTGAAAAACTGATTGCCATAGGGACCAGCAATCGAGGGGAGCAACAATCTGAGTTTCACTAGTCCAATCACAAATACACTAATACTATTATTAGTAAACATAAATAATAATAATTGAAAAAAACATGTTTTAAAAAAAAATGCTACATAAGGAGCAATGCGCATGGGAATCTGAGCTGTCTGACACTCCACCATTCATATTTCATTTTCCTGTTCACTGGAGAGTTTTGCATTGTAGAAGACTTGCAAGACCACATGTGACCACTTTGCAGTCCATTTAGAAGTACTTGCATTGTTGCAATACTCATGGCAACAATCCAGTAACTGACTGGCCCACATGGGTATCCACCAATCCTCTATGGCCATCCTCCATGTGGGCAAGCCCTCTTCCATGCAGTGCATCCTCCCCATGATCATCTCACAGGAAGGGTGCAGCGTACTGATAGATATGTCTTTTAAACCATGTTTAGTGCTGCTTGGTTAACTCTATGAAAAAGTCAACTGTAATTCTGTCATATGCTATTAATTTGGGGCCCCAGATGACTACTTACTGTATGTGCACTTACCATCTTGGGTGTCAGTGTATTCAGCAGATATGTGATATTCATATTTCATATGTTTTGTTTTACACTAGTAAGATGTACTGTAAATTACGAGTTTTGTGAACTTTTATAGAACAAATCTAAAAAGTAATTTATTAAAAAGAAAGTCTTGCATTATAGTTTTATAGAAGTAGATTAAAAATAAGTTTGTATCCCTAGTGCCGACTCTAAACACAAACATTTCACAAGAAGGCAAATGATGTGTATTCCAGGTATTCACAGGTATAATAAATATTAGTAACATAGTAACATAGTAATTTAGGTTGAAAAAAGACTTGCGTCCATCTAGTTCAACCCTTTTCCTATTCCTGTTTACCATTGTTGATCCAAAAGATGGCAAAAAACCCCCCTCAATATAGCAATTTAAAATTCTGCCTTGAATGGGAGGGGGGGATTCCTTCTTGATTCCAAATGGCAATCAGATTTCTCCCTGGATCAACAAGCCCTAACTAAATATTAAAGGAGAAGAAAAGATATCCCTGCAACATTAAGCACACTGGAAAACAACACACCATGATCCCTTAATGGATAAAGAGTAGTTAGTGAAAGAATAATTAATACAACATCTGGGGAGATTCACTAAGTGGTGATAAAGAGGTGATAAAGTGACAATGACTTTTCCAGTTTATCACTTCTCCAATTTCTATGCTATTCTATGGAGCCTATTCACTAATATCTCCAAAGTTGAAGAAATCTTAGTGAATAGGAATTGGAGAAGTGATAAACTGGAGAAGTCATCTTCACTTTATCACCTCTTTATCACCGCTTACTGAATCTCCCCCATTGAGTCACAGTGTTGTATCTGTACCCTGTCTAGGATGTTGCCAGGGTATAAATCCAACATACTTACACTGTGTGTAATTGGAGTGATAAATAGTATATAATGATAGATAGCTCAATAGGAAACACTGGAATTAAACAGCAGAAAAAATATAGGATAAGTGCACATCACTTGAAAAATAGAGGCTATGAGAAAAGAAGGTTCAGCATTATAAACCCACCAACTGGCAAACTTGAAATTGCTCAAGTCAAATTATAGACAGTGCAAATTAGGGATCAGTAATAGATGTCCATGAACAAGGAAATTCATTATCATACCTAAAAGCACAACTGAGATCCTTATTGGAAATTCTTAACAAGGGACTTATATGCCAATCACATTAATAAAGTTTTCTATCAAGATAGATAATTCAATATACTCAATTCTGGAATTGCATTTAACCTGTCAAAGTAAGTAGTCATGACAACATATATATGTTATACCCTGAGTGGCAACCTGCTTTGAACACAAATGGTCTATACTGGTTGTCTAATGATAATAGCTTTCTATTTCTGAGGCTCAGTTTACATTGCGGTACATATTTTACATACATTTTCTAAACTGGGCTTGTCACCATAAAATAAGTTAAATCTGTTTTACAGAAAAGTACAATCTTCCTATACGTTGTACTAGCCATTTTTCTGTAAAATAAATAGTGTTTTGAGAAATTAACATTTATATTTTAATGACACAGTATGGCACTTTCATGATGAAGTTTGTATTTAATGCAATTTATTAATGTCTTTCATATGAGAATTTATATACAGTATGATCATTTCTTTGATTTCTTTTTATTACATTTTTGTATAAGATATTTTTTATATAGTCAAAAATTTTTCCTCTTAAAATCCTTTTTTTCACATTAGACGTCTTTGATGTGCATGTTATTACGTTTTACACTTTTCTACTAAAGTCAGTTATTGTAAGTCAGAAATATCATTCTCAGAGTGGTTCCCAACACTATCCTCAGTGACTCCTAACAGCCATATAACATAGCAACATAGCAACATAGTCGATGAGGCTGAAAAAAGACATGCCTCAATCAAGTCCAGCCCATGCCAAATCACCCCTGTTGATCCAGAGAAAGGCAAAAAAAAATAAATAAAACTTTGAAGCCATTTACAATTAAGCCCCAAGTTTGTAAAAAAAATTACTTCCTGACTCCAAATGGCAGTCAGCTATTTCCATGTATCAATATCCTATCTGCTTTGAAGTTAACTGTCATAATTCTGATTATTGTTCTGTGCTACATAGGTATCCATTACTGATAGCAGTTACAGTATCTGCAAGCACAGCATTCTGAGGCAAAGAATTCCATAACTTTACTGCCCTTACTGAAAAAAAACCCTGCCTTTGTTTTAGTCGAAAGCACCTTTCCTTTATTCTTAATGGATGACCTCTCATTCTTAGCTCAGCTCTTTGTGTAAATGGTTAATTGGAGAATTATTTGTACTGACCTCGAATATATATATATATATATATATATATATCTTAACCCCTTAACGACTGGCATCGTGTCACGGTCACTTAAGGACCACAGAGCATTTTTTTTTTTTTTTTAATTTCTGGTTCTAACACTTTTGAAAAAGGTTGAGCACTGCTGTGGATGTTTTAAATCATAAAGACATGTGCTGTTAGGATTCCATGACTGAAGATAGGGTTGGGAACCACAGTTAGGATGGGATTTCCCACTAGGCAAAGTAGGCAGTTGACTACAGCTCCAAATGTTGAGGGGTGCCTCAGTTGTGCTGGCCATACCCACATTCTGAATTATGGATCTGACAGAGCAATTTCAACATCCCTGCACAAGTTGATACACTCCTTTTATAGGTTATTTTTTAATCCATTGAATGCTAAAGAGATCTCCAATGAATTGATGAGCAACCTCTCTCCTACCCTCCCTTTCACCCCTCCATGATTATTCCCTGCAATGTAAATGCACCATACACCAATCTCTGGGAGAAAGGCTCCTGTAGAGAGCTGAATTGTTGACCTTTTATATTTTATCTTTTCAACAGCACCCAGGTTATTGACTGTCTACTTTAGTGAGAATGCATGGACTTTGGTATATTTTATATACACTAGGGTAGTTGAGATGGGCACTCCTTAGAAAATGTTATAAGAATAAATGCCTTAGTGCTGCCAAAAAATGATACATAGCAACTGAAAGTTATTATTTTAACAACCTAAGAATCACTCATAAGGACTTAAGTAAGTGAAAGAAAATAACATTTAATGTCAATGTTTCAGCCTCCTATAAAGGACTTCCTCAAGCCATTTACCTAAGTCCTAGGTTGTTAATAGGATAATAATCTTCAGTTTATATATATATATATATATATATATATATATATATATATATATATATATATATATATAAAATGAAGGCTATCATGTGACAGAAATTCTGCAACTGTGCTGGCCACACCCTGGGAGGCAGTAAGAAGGAGTTATGGAACTCTTCTCCATACTGCCTCTATGACAGGTAGAGGCCTTCCCCTGGGCTGGCAGTGGCCATTGTAATATATGCAGTATGTATTAACAGAGAAATGGTTTATTAAATGCATGTGGGTGAAGCTTTCTCTTCAGGGAACTGCTCAACAAAATTCTCCTTACAACCTCCCTTCTACCCTTCCCTTCACCTCTCTGTGCTTACTCCCTGCCAAGTTCCCTTTCATCCATCTGTCCTTCCTCCCTCTCTCGCATACTATTAAAATCAAACTACCACCCTCTACATTTCACAGATACCTCTTTGTCTCTCAAAAGTCTAAACCACATAGGCAATGCCTGGGTATTCACTTATTGCCAAGGTCTTGGGTGTAAGCTACAATAACTGTATGTAGATAGTCCTAAAATGTAACTTGACTTAAACTTTATATATATATATATATATATATATATATATATATAAAACACTCATATTTAATAACTATGTCAGCAATAGAAATTAACATTTGTCAACAAATACTGGTGGTGGTGATGACTGAGGGTAGTAAAGAAGAAGATGTGTGAGAGCTTTCTTGGTTCAAACAAGTGAAGAGTATTAAAGAGATATAAAGATGGGAATTGGTGTCACCACCACCAGCAATAACATTATGGTGTTTGATTATTTACTTTAATATTTTTTTTAAGGCTTGTCTTGTTGCAAGCTTATTAACATTAATTTCAAGTCTTGTCTTGCTGTACATTTGCTAACAAATATTTTCAATGATTGTCTTACTGTAAGCCTGCTAACATTTTTTTTAAAAAAAGATAATTAAAAATAAAAGGTTGATTTTAACATGGTGGATGTGGATGGTGGTTGTGCCTATATTGTGATGATGATGTATAGGAAAAATGCTAGACAAAGTATATGCAATATCAATTCCAATATAGCCTCACATTATGATTTGTCAGTCATTCAGCAGTGTTCTTAGAACTGGCTCTACCTGTCATATATGGTGTCAACTGTGCAAATCTCTCTTCTTCCTCAGTGCTGCTGTTACTGCTATATGTGCTTGTAACGGATCCTACCCGTTACTGAGCCCTTGTCTGGACCACAAACTATTTACTTAAAAACTATGGACCATGTTGCCCTGCTTGGATGTAGCTGTGGGCTCTGGCATACGAACTGGCCAGCTATTGCCAGGAACAAAGACTTACAGTTAAGAACATTGGTTTGTGTATTAAGTTTGGTTTTATGTATTTCCAAATATTGTATGTGTTTAATTGTACTTGTCCAATTTGAAGGTTTGTGCAATCACCAACTACCAGGTATGCAAATATCTTCCTTAGCTTAACCTGGGAAATGGTAGGCAGACCAGTGATTGATCAAAGTTGGGGCAGGGCAGTCAAAATAGTCAATCAAAGGCTCCAACCTTGGGCCACTGTCCCTAGGATGTGGATTATAGCAACTCCAGCCATTCCCCATGTTGACCCCCTGCCATGTGGTAATTAGTTCACGCCCTCAAGTCTTTGTTCAATCAAACCCCTGTGTATCTGAAATGTAACCCTGTCTGAGTCATTGTATCTGTTAAGACCAGCTGTTGCTGGCTTTTGTCTGATTTAATCATGTTTCCTATTGTATCAGTTTCCCCATGTGATCCAATGCACTGTACTGTATATAAATATCTGTAGTTTGTGTCAATAAAGTGAGTTCTGTTTTGGAGTGAACAAGGAGTCCTGGAGTCTTGTATTGCTTATGGTCTAAAGTATCCACTCTGATACCCATCTGCGCCAAGTATCCTGAATCGCCGACCGCTTGCTGCCAGTTTCCTGCGACCTAACTTCGTGGACTGTCAGGCGGCGACGTGGACTCTTCCCTGCTTCCAGCGATCCTGCGGCTGTTTCCAGTGACTGTTCATACTTCAACTGGTGCATCCGACGGCGCTTATCTGCATCGAGAAGGAGAGACCCAGGAACGACGGCGGAAGGCGACGCGGTCCCTTCCCAGCTTCCGTTACATTGGTGGCATAGCGGTGGGATTTCTCCTTCTTTTATCGGGTGTACCAGCTAAGAGATGGCGGCGAAAGCACGGCTACCGGAGGCCATAGGAGTGTATGACATGCGGTACCACTACATCGGATGTCAATGGGAGACCTTCCTAGGTGATTTAGCTGAGGAGTTTTACCGGGAGGTCACCACCTGCATCACAGAGGAGCTCCGAGTCCAGGACGGATACTGGGAAATGATCAAGTGCCTTCACAAGGAGTATACAGGAGTTATGGTCAACTTTTTCCCCTTCAGCTTGCGCCTGAAACTCCAACAACTGGTATGGATGGCCTTTCAGGAGGATGCTACTTTCGGCCAGAGGAAGTACAGCCGCTACTGGGAGATTTGAGAGAAAAGAAAGCCCATGTTTGGAAGTTACTTTCCTCCAGACCTGGAGGGGAACCTAGACCGTTTAGTCGAGCAGTAATGGAACTTGGAGCTAATGTACATGAGCTGGATAGAGGAAGCCCAGGAGATACAAAGAGAGGAAAAAGACTGGGGGGGTTACTCATCTGAGGAGGACTTCAGTGGAGCTGAGGACTTAGATGGAGCTGCCCCTGTTCACTCCACACCGGTGAGTGGGAATGCGTTCCTCACCAGTGCCCCTGTTGCCCTGCCTGATACCCCTTTGCCCCTGGACTGTTTGTTGCCTGAGCTGAGGGGTGGGAATTCGTTCCCCCTCAGTGAAGAGAATGCCTCTGTATCAGGGGATGGGACGGACGTCTCCCCTGATAGGCATATTGCCCCTTCCCCTGTTTTCCCAGCTGCGGTGGACGAGACGCAGGTCCCCACCAGCAGCAATTGTATGCCCCAACTGATGGGTGGGAGAGAGCCCATCAGTCCCTGTGAACCCCCTGCTGTGGTGAGGGGAGAAGAGCTCACCAGCAGCCCCAGAAAGATGCCCCCTGTTCTATTGGAGAATGCCCTGGGAGAGGAGCAGTGTGTGCACCCCAGGGCCATGGATGATGCCGCCTTGAGGGATGGGACTGCGGTCTCCCTCAAGGCAGAAGAAGGGCCTGTGTGTAACGGCCTACAGGAGGAGGACCCCAGTGGGCTGGGAGAAAGCAGTGCTGCTGGCCCTCCTGAAGATATGGACTGTGAACTGATGGGTGGGAGCGCGGTCTCCATCAGCCCTTGTGTATCCTCTGCTGTAGTGGGTGTGAAAGAGCCCACCAGCGGGCCTAAGATGTTGCCCCTGGTGGGGGTGGAAGATGTGCTGGGAGCAGAGCCGTGCATGCTCCCCAGGATTACAAGTAATGCCGCCTGGAGGGATGGGACTGCGGTCTCCCTCCAGGCAGAAGAAAGGCCTGTGTGTGATGGCCTACAGGAAGAGGACCCCAGCGGACTGGAAGAGAATAGTGCTGCTGGACCTCCTGCGGATGTGTAGTATGACCTGATGGGTGGGGAAGAGTGCCCCATCAGTTTCCCTGAGACCCCTGGCCTAGTGAGTGGGGCCACGGTCTTCATTAAGGAGCCTGTTATTACCCCTGCTGTGGTGAAGGAGACGCAGGTCCCCACCAGCAGCCCTAGTCTGCCCCCTGTTGTTAGTGCCCTGGAGAAAGGGAAGATGGTGTTCTCCAGGTGCCTGAGTAAAATTGCTGGGAGGTTTGGGAGTGCCTCCCTGCTGAAGAAAAGAAGTGGCCCTGAGGAGGAGGCCCCGAACGCCAAGGAGATCAGCCGATTGACCCTTTGCATCGCTGATTCCTTGGATATCCACCTCTCTGTGACCCCTGGCTTGGTGGAGGGGAGCGAATCCACCGAGTCCTGTGAACCCTCTGTTGTGGTGTGTAGGAGTGAGCACACCACCCCTTGTTTTGCCCTGACTTTGGTGAAGGGAAGTAAGCTCACCAGCAGCCCCACGGAGGTGACCCCCATGGAGATTGCCCTGGAACAAGAGTGTTTACGACTCAGGGACACAAATGTTCTTGGCAGGGGAAGGGGGATTACAAGCTTTCCCAGTGGTCAAGGGAACCCTGAGCTGGTGAGGGAGGAGACAGTCCTCACTAGGGATGTTGCTGGGGCCCCTGAATTTCCTGAGCTCTGCCTGGGGGGTGGGAATGTGTCCCAGAACGTTGCCCCAGCCCAGGAGAGTGGGACAAACATCCTCTCCTCTTCCTCTGGGGCAGTGGACCAACTAAAAGGGGGAGATATGCCTCTCTCCCCACACTCTGATGCACAGAAGCCAGAGACACAATTGCCCCAGGAAGATCCCCCTTATAGACTGGCTTTGGACCCTGAGCCCCTGGCCCCAGACCCAGGAACATTGAACCCCAGCTCTGCATGGAGCCTGGCCCAGGGAAGGCCACCCCATTTGTTGACTGCCAGGACAAACAGGCATCAGTTCCCCTGGCCCAGCATTAAGGACAAAGGGGCTTACATTTTCTTCCCTGGCCCAGGACAAGGGCCTTGTTCTTTACTGCCAGTCTCGGACAAGGGGCTCATGTTTTCTTCTGGCCCAGGACAAGGGGTGCAGCTATTCCCTCCTGGCCCAGGACAAGGGGCTTGCTTGTTATTTCCCTGGCCCAGGACAAGGGGCTCCACACTTGTGACTGACCTAGGACCAAGGCCTCTGGACTAACAAACTGTCCAGACAAGCGGCTCACAGCAGCAAGGCTCTCCAAGAGTCCCAAGCCAGCATTTACTACCGCAACCGCTGGCTTGGTACAAAAAAGGGGGAGAAATGTAACGGATCCTACCCGTTACTGAGCCCTTGTCTGGACCACAAACTATTTACTTAAAAACTATGGACCTTGTTGCCCTGCTTGGATGTAGCTGTGGGCTCTGGCATACGAACTGGCCAGCTATTGCCAGGAACAAAGACTTACAGTTAAGAACATTGGTTTGTGTATTAAGTTTGGTTTTATGTATTTCCAAATATTGTATGTGTTTAATTGTACTTGTCCAATTTGAAGGTTTGTGCAATCACCAACTACCAGGTATGCAAATATCTTCCTTAGCTTAACCTGGGAAATGGTAGGCAGACCAGTGATTGATCAAAGTTGGGGCAGGGCAGTCAAAATAGTCAATCAAAGGCTCCAACCTTGGGCCACTGTCCCTAGGATGTGGATTATAGCAACTCCAGCCATTCCCCATGTTGACCCCCTGCCATGTGGTAATTAGTTCACGCCCTCAAGTCTTTGTTCAATCAAACCCCTGTGTATCTGAAATGTAACCCTGTCTGAGTCATTGTATCTGTTAAGACCAGCTGTTGCTGGCTTTTGTCTGATTTAATCATGTTTCCTATTGTATCAGTTTCCCCATGTGATCCAATGTACTGTACTGTATATAAATATCTGTAGTTTGTGTCAATAAAGTGAGTTCTGTTTTGGAGTGAACAAGGAGTCCTGGAGTCTTGTATTGCTTATGGTCTAAAGTATCCACTCTGATACCCATCTGCGCCAAGTATCCTGAATCGCCGACCGCCTGCTGCCAGTTTCCTGCGACCTAACTTCGTGGACTGTCAGGCGGCGACGTGGACTCTTCCCTGCTTCCAGCGATCCTGCGGCTGTTTCCAGTGACTGTTCATACTTCAACTGGTGCATCCGACGGCGCTTATCTGCATCGAGAAGGAGAGACCCAGGAACGACGGCGGAAGGCGACGCGGTCCCTTCCCAGCTTCCGTTACAGTGCTGTATGCTTCTCTGTCTTGTGTTTTTTATTCTACTTCTGCTGCATTATACACAGATGTTATTAAATGTGAATTCTTTTTTTTTTAGTTGTAAGTCTACCAACACTGCCGCTGATTAGATATATTCTTTGGTCATTAACAATATAACCAGCTGCACTGAAAACCCTGAGGGCTTCTGTAGCAGTACACGTCAGTGCTGATCACACTCTAACATAGTAACATAGTTGATGAGGTGGGAAAAAAGACATGCGTCCATCAAGTCCAGCCCATGCCAAAAAACACCCCTGTTGATCCAGAGGAAGGCAAAAAAAACCCTCTGAAGCCATTTCCAATTTAGCCATAAGAGGGTAAGAGAATTCCTTCCTGACTCCAAATGGTGGTCAGATAGTTCCCTGGATCAACATCGTATCTGCATTGAAGCCATCTGTCATAATTTTCAATATTGTTCTGTGCTAGATAGGCATCCATTGCTTTTTTGAAAGCAGTTGCATTATCTGCAAGTATAACATCCTGAAGCAAAGAACGCTTTACTGCCCTTACTGTAAAGAATCCCTGCCTTTGTTTTAGTCAAAAGCGCCTTCCCTCTAGTCTTAATGGATGACCTCTTGTTCTTAGCTCAACTCTTTGTGTAAATAATTAATTGGATAGTTCTTTGTATTGACCTTGAATGTATTTGTAAATGGTAATCATATCACCCCTCAGATGTCTCTTCTCTAATGTAAACAAACCCAGTTTGGCAATCTCTCTTTATAACTCAGATCCTCCAGTCCCTTTATCCATTTTGTTGCATGTCTCTGCACCTTTTCCAGTTCAACCATGTCTTTTTTAAGAGCTGGCGCCCAAAGTTGCATTCCATATTCTAGATGAGGCCTAACCATGGGTTTATACAGAGGTAGGATAATATTAGCATCCCTTGCATCTACACCTCTTTTTATGCCAGCTAATACCCTATTTGCTCTTGCGGCAGCTGAGTCACTCTGCAAACTGCTGTGAAGTCTATCGTCTATCAGAAGTCCTAAATCTTTCTCTAATGAGGATTCCCCAAGTTGTTTCCCATTTAGAGTATATGTAGCAAGTTTGTTTCTACAGACCAAAATGCATAACCTTACATTTTTCTACATTAAATGTCATCTGACACTTTTTCTACCCATTCACTCAGTTTATCTAAATCCTTCGACAGAGAAAAAACATCCAGTTCTGAATGTATTTCCTTACATAGCTTAGTGTCATCAGCAAAAATTGAGACACTACTTTCAATTCCCACTTCTAGATCATTAATAAACAAATTAAAAAGCATTGGGCCCAGGACTGAACCCTGCGACTTATAACATTAGACCAATTTGAAAAGGTTCCATTTACAACAACTCTCTTCCATCTATCATTTAACCAGTTCAGCTCAATCCATGTATAGATAACACCGCCCAAACTGAAGCCTTTTAATTTATGCAGTAACCTGTTGTGAGGCACTGTATCAAAGGCTTTTGCAAAATCCAAGTATACTACATCAGCTGCAATTCCCTTGTCCAAATTACTACTTACTGTTTCATAAAATGCAAGTAAATTAGTCTGACATGATCTATTCGTCATGAAACCATGCTGATTCCTCTAATAATATTGTTTGTCTTCACATAGTTCTGCATACTGTCAGTTAGTAACCCTTCTAGTATCTTAACCACTATGGAAGTCAAGCCCACAGGTCTATAATTTCCTGATTTGGATCTTGCTCCCTTTTTAAACAATGGAACTACATCAGCTTTTCTCCAATCACAGGGCACTATGCCTGATGAAAATGAATCAATAAATATCAAGTATAATGGTCTTGCTATTACTGAACTAAGTTCCTTAAGTACCCTTGAGTGTATACAGTTAGGTCTAGGTGCTTTATTCACCATATCCCTTTCTAGTCTCTTTCGGACCATGTTCTCAGTAAGCCATGTACATGATGGAGGAAACTCCATGGTTTTGTCTGTTTACCTGTAGCCTGTCATTGCTGCTTCCATTGTATATACCGAAGCAAAGAATGTATTTAGGGTATCAGCCATAGCCTTATCCTCACTAATCTGTCACCTGTCTCAGTCCTAAGAGGACCAATATCAACCTTGACTTTTTTGCTATTAATATACTTGTAGCATTGTTTAGGGGTTTTCTTGCTCTCATTTGCAATATTTATCTCATTTTCAATTTTAGCTAGCTTAATTGCTTGTTTGCATATTTTATTATATTCTGTACATTGTTTAAATGATGCATCTGACCTGTTTGACTTAAACATTTTAAAAGCCTATTTCTTATTTCTCATTTCCCTGCAAACCTCATTATTAAGCCACGTTGGTTTCACGTTACTCCTCTTGTGCTTATTCACTAATGATATATATTGACTTGTATTTTTGTCTAAGAGCATTTTAAACACATTCCATGATTCTTGTGCATTTTTATCTTTGAAAATTATATCCCACTCAATATCCTTTAATACTTCTTTTAGCTGTGTAAAATTAGCCTTTTTAAAATTGAATGTTTTAGTTAAACCCTTGCTATTGGGTTTCTCATAAGAAATTTCAAAGGATACCATATTGTGGTCACTGCTGCCCAGATATTTCCTTGCTTGTACATTATTAATTATGTCACAATTTAAGAGCACTATGTCAAGCGAGGCCTCTTTTCTAGTTGGCTTCTCTATTAGTTGGGACATAATATTATCATTTATCATACTTAAAAAATTATTTCCCTTTTTTGTGCCAGAAATCATATTGCTCCAGTCAATATCAGGATAGTTGAAATCTCCCATTATAATTACCTTTTCTGACCTAGAAGCCTGTACCATTTGCAGTAAAAGTTGGGCTTCCTCCATCTCCCCAAAATTGGGTGGCTTAAAGCAAATCCTGACTAACATCTTTTTATTATGTGTGCCCCCAGTGTGTATTTCCATGCACAGGGCCTCTAATTTTCATTGGACCCATCATTTATATCTTCTCTTAATGTAGGTTTAAAGGCATGCTTTCCATATAGTCATTTCCCTCCTCCCCTTTTATTAACCCTATCGTTCCTAAAAAGTCAATAACCCTTTAGATTGACTGCTAAGTCAAATGTATCATCTAACCAGGTTTCAGACACACCAATCAGATCATACTGCTCATGTGTTGTAATCATTTCTAGTTCCCCCATCTTACCAGCCAGACTACGAGCATTTGCATGCATGCATTTTATATTTTTGCCATTCTTAACCCTTTGAGTGCCAGAGTGGTACGGAATGCATTGCAAAGCAATGCATTCCGTACCACTCTGGCACTCAATGGTTTAAAGACTTCATTCTTTGTCAAATGTATTTGTCTTTTATCAGGCCGTAACAATGGCAATTCCCTATTAGATGAACCTGCCCATTTCCCCTCTCCACCCCCATGTCCCTTTTCTAATCCCATTTCCTCAATTATACTACCTTCCCCTTCCTGTGTTGCAGCACCCCTCCCACCCCTTCTAATTTAAAGTCTCCTCCAGCCCTCTAACCTCTGTTTTGTTTGCCAGTTCTCAAGTGGGTTAACATTTCTGCCAAGAACACAGTTATCCTGCAAATATATCGTAACTATCGTAACTATCGTAATATGCAGTGGGGCTACTCTTTGGAGAGAGATAGTGTTCAAATGCATCAGTTACCAACCCATAGTCTGAGAGCAAGTACCATAGAGATGTGCCAGCTCTACCACCACTGCCACCACCACAAATGTAAGACTGCCACTCCTGAGACTCATTCATTGCTTTCTGTGATGATGGTTGAATTTGTTCTACAAAATTTACTCTGTCTATACTCTGGTCACTTGTTCACATGTTAGTGGTGAGGTGAATTTTTTGCCATATGATGTTTCCATCCAATTGCCCATCACAATGACCACCTGCTTGCACAACTCTAATATAGCTGTCCTTAAAGGGATAGTAATACTTAAAATGTAAAAAAAAATATGTTGTAGGGTTTATCCCCCTGAGTAAAACAAGAGTACTCCCACTGCTGAGAGGTCTTTCATTCAAAAGTTATTAATTTTCAAAGTTGAATTTTTTAGGTGCAATATCACAGTGGCCTGAAATTGTACAGTGGCGCTGTTGCTACACCATCCTATGGAGATTTATGGTCAATTGACCAGAGTTGTCCATAGGATGGTGTAGCAACAGCGCCACTGTACAATTTCAGGCCACTGTGATATTGCACCTAAAAAATTCAACTTTGAAAATTAATAACTTTTGAATGAAAGACCTCTCAGCAGTGGGAGTACTCTTGCTTTACTCAGGGGGATAAATCCTACAACATATTTTTTTTTACATTTTAAGTATTACTATCCCTTTAAAAATTACTGAGGCTTAGGCTATGCCCGCAGGGTTGCAATACATGACATCAGTTCTTTAAAACCTATGTTTTCAACAAAACAATGTCCGCACGTCAACTATTTGGCAACTTTGCCACTCCACAGGAGTACTTTTGTATTATTTTTGTTCCTTTTTTTACTTCTTTCTAAGGACTCGGTAAGTGTGGGTCAGCTTTAACAACATAACAATGATGGTGGTGGTAACAGTAGGTGAGGGTACTCTATGGCTCTTGTCATTTCCTCCAACTATCCCACTAATACTTTTCCATGTGTTGCACTGTCCGACACATTTACAACCCTACTATTATGTGTCCTTGGGCCCTGTAAACTTTTAGCAGCGCTTCTATTGTTTATATTTATTGCACATATGACATACTGCTGGTCAGAACTGTGGTTGTGCTTCAGGTGTGATCTAAATGAAGATGTGCCTGCATGGTATCCTGTTTTCCACCTGCTCACATGTTTTTTTACAGAGATAACAGCATGTTTAGCTTACTGTAGATTTCATAGACTGAGTGGTTTCTTAAGGACTACAGCTATTAACACAGGGGCTAGATGTTGCAATAGTTCTAGTAGTAGGTGTCAGTGATGCTGCACTTTGAACAGCAGCAGAGATACTCATCATAGCAAGAGTTATCTATATTGAGGACCTTTTTTACTGCTTTCTCAACAATGGTGTGAGTGACTGAGTGGGTGCTAGACTCAGAAGAGGTGATTTACATGATAATGACAGAAATGATGGTTGTGTTTTTTGGACATTTTTACTTGTCCAGAGCCAGGCCTTCCCATTAATCACACAAAGGCTTTAGTAAGAGGCACAGTGCTCTTTTTCATTAGTGGAAGATTTTAACTTTCCTTTCAACAATTTTTTGGCCATATTATCATCACTCCCACTCTAGTTCTTCTGTATCAGGACAAGCAGAGGATGTGGAAGTATATAGTCTAAATTAGCATTATCACCAATAATTAAAGGGATAGTAATAATTAAATTTTACTATCCCCATCTTGTAGCTCTTAAAGGAATAGTAATACTTTGTTTTGGCTTTATTTTATTTTGTAGGCATTAAAAAAACATGAAGAACGATATAAGTCTTATCTCTCAAACCTTTATGGTTTGAGAGATATTCACAAGCAAAGTTTCCCCTCACTGTACAAAATGGTCAAGTCTGCCATCTAGCTGTCAGATTTGGAATCCGGTCCGTGGACCGGCTGTGGCTCTGCAGCAGAGTCGAGATTGCGAGATATAAGAAGAACTACTTCATTCGAACAGTCTACAAAGTGTGCCTGGTTTGCAAGCACACTTTGTATACCCTTCCAATGAAATAGTTGTTTTTATATCTTGACATCTCGGCTCTGTTGAAGAGCTACCAGTTGATCTGCGGACCAGATTCCAAGTCTGACAGCTAGATGGCAGACTTAAAGAAAAGGGGAAGAAGAGGAGAGACTTATGGTGTAGTATATCTGGATATTGTTAAAACAGTGCTTTACACAACCAACTGATGCACTCACATTTAAAGTATGTCACTGGTTCCCCAGTTGACAAAATACACCTGTGAAGGATATTGACTCCACACAGATAACGTCCTGGGTCAGGCTCCAAAAAAAATAAAGAATGTATCAAAATTTAATTAAAATTCTTAGAATTTGAATTAAATTTTGACACATTCTTTATTTTTTTCCAGTCTGCTTAGAGAAAATCTATTTCATCTGTTACCTTTCAACTTGATTGACGAAATTAACAGATCTAACTGGTGATCATACAAGCATACATGTTCCATTGTGGGGCGAACCAGTTCCAAATATCTTGCTGGCTGTTTGACCGGTATCCAAAAGATTTGGGACCGGTCTGAAATTCATTGTGAGTTTACTTGAATCGGATTGAATATTATAGTGTACTGGTGTATTTAGTGACAGTACATCTTTCCTCGCATATTTTCTTTGTAGATGGCAGACTTGACCTTTTTGGTCAGTGAGGGGAAACTTTGCTTGTGAATATTTCTCAAACCATAAAGGTTTGAGAGATAAGATTTATATCATTCTTAATGTTTTAAAAAAAACTGATTTAAATTAGCCCAACGGCATCTCTCAAACTTTTATGGTTTGAGAGATATCCGCTTTCAAAGTTTTGCTTTTTTCCCTCTCCCCTGATGTCAGCATTCTAGCTGACGGAAGGGGAATCCGGTCCCGGGATCGACGGAGGTTCTTCAGCAGAGCCTCTTCCATAACATGATCTCAGCTCTGCTGAAGAGCCTCCACTTGCTCAGGGACTGGATTCCCCTGCTGTCAGCTAGAACACTGATGTAAGGGGAGAGGGAACTTTGAAAGCAGATACCTCTCAAACCATAGCATTGTCTGCTTCCTGCATGATACTTTCATATTCTTCTAGGTTTTTTGAAGTCTGAAAATAAATATGCTTCTGAAATTAGGGGGATTTATAGGACATTGACCATTAGTTCCCATCAGAGTGTTATTGTCACTTTCAGATGCAGCAGTTGGACTCATTACTAAATCCTCTTCCCTGCTATGGCAATAACGTTAGACTGTGGCTCGTAATCATCTTTAGTATTGTAAAAATATTTAGTACAACTATTGGTGGTGGAACATTTTGTCACTTTTTCTAACATCCTTCTCAGGAGGAGAAGGATAATTATCTTGTATTGCACAAGCTGTAGGAACCATGGCTACAGTTGACTTTCCTACCACAAACATGTCCATGCATTCTTCCTAATCCTTTCCACTGCCCCTGTCACTAGTAAATCTGGTGGACAGAATGAAAGTAGTGTTTGTTTTTGCTGTAAAGTACATGACAGAACTGTTATCCTGTGGAGCTTTGTATTGTCTGCCTGAAAATAATGTATTATGTTTATCTCTGTCTATAGTATCTGTCGCTGTCAGTCTCAGCTCAGATCAAGGATTCTTGTGCCTGCCACTGTCACCTATCAGTCAAACATTATTTTTTTTTTTTTTTTAATACCTCTGTTTGTCTACAAATAAGTGACACCCACACTCAATGCAACCACAGGCAACTCCAGCTATTCATATTTGTTTCTATATGTAAAAAGTATCAACATTTTACCAGCAGCTTTTAGCAGCGGCTTCCTCTTTTTCTCCTAACTAGACTACAGTGTTAACTTTTACAGTTCAGTACAATATAAGGAAAAACTTGTTAGCTTCAGAATCAGCAGCTTGCAATGAAGGATAAAGCATACCGCACAGCCGCTGGTGCAGGTTTGCAGAACCACCACACCTCAGCATATCCTTGACCTTCTTGTTCTTGCAGATATAGGATTGATTGTTTAAGTACATACAGTATTTCAGACATACAGAATGTGAGAGGCTTCTGGGAATGAACAACAGCACAATGGTCTGTTCTACGACTAGTCACCACCCAGAAGCATCACATTTTAGCTCTCTAGTGCCATTACAGAGGAGAAATTTCCACATACATATTAGACTATTCCCACCCAAAAAGGCGGTCCAGTTCCAAAATGACAGGCAAGTCCCCACTGTATGGGAAAAACAGCTAACCCCAACGTATGTTTTGGCCTAGTTGGCCTCGTCAGGAAGGTGCAGCTGGATTCCCTAGGCACTAAGAGCAAGGGGTCCACGTCTGGATTACCCTTCACTCTTAGGGAGACCCCCTAAGAGTATTCCAATTAAACAGTAATTCAAGTAAAACTTTAAAAAAAGAAAAGTAGCACCAAACATGTACATTATTAAAGGGATAGTAATACTTCATTTTATCTTTATTTTATTTTGTATTTTGAAGAACGATATAAGTCTTATCTCTCAAACCTTTATGGTTTAAGAGATATTCACAAGCAAAGTATCCCCCCCAGGTCAGCCAGATTAGAAGGGAGGTGCCCAGGTAGA